>JAAEAF010001382.1:0-200884 GCA_011037195.1 Triatoma infestans | reverse complement strand
ATATATAAACACAACACACACACCGCGCAACCGGTGAAAAGAGAGGCTTTTTAAATTTTTATTTTCTTTTCAACACCTTAAGGCCAAAGCAAAAACTGGGATCGAACAACTTCCGGCTAATTAATCGATTCAATATCACTTTACATCTCATAATATAAAAGAATAAAATAAATAATGATTTTTTATTATTTCTTACATCGATATCCTAAATCTATAAAAACAGATGCAAGGAAATCATTTCTTATTATGTACATATATAATTTTAAATTTATTTTATTCAATTTAAATGAGTTGCGAGTAATTTTATTTACTTCGAGTGATGAAAAGTGGAAGCGCCGCTTGTATCTGATTGCACAAATTGTAAGTTTCACCGGAAAGACATATTCTGTGAATGTCTGACTACAAAAATCTGGTGTGAAACTCGATGAATTGTGATCTGGATAAATTTCCTTCAAACTTGGAATTTTTACTAAACGTTTTCTTTAGTTCACAGATTTCCCAGAAAACCTTAATAACATCCTAATAAACCTTAATAAACCCTAATATATGTCCGAAAAACACATAAATCTAGGGTTAACTACAACCTCTGGTCGCATTTCTGGTTAACTAATTTTTCAACAAATTTGGAATTCTAGGAATATATTTAAGTTACCATTATCTGAGTACATACTTACCGTACATAGTACCGATGTGGCACTTTAGACGGTATTTTCCTTTAAAATACTTTCCAAAAATCAATTTTTCTGCTACAATGTCTCAAATAAAAGTGACAGATTGTGAGAGTTATTTTGGAGTATATCACAAACAAAAAGTAATTTTTCCGTAAATTCGCACTTCCTGTTGACGGATTTTGCCTAAACTTTATTGTCGTGTGCGCAGGTAGTACTGAAAGTTTTCATTTGTGTTGTTCACCCGAATACACTCACAATAACACGCTCACTCTCAGACAGACCATTCGATGAAATACGAGTATATTTCACTAAGGCTTCAAAATATGCATTTTCGGTGAAATGTTAATTTCAAAAAATTAGACAATACTCTTCGCAATACTTCTTTTTACAACTAAAAAAAAAGTAAAAAATAGCTTTATGAGAGAGAATGTCGGTTATTACAGGGGTATCTTTTGATGAGCATGACGAAAAAGTGAAAATCGTAGAAAGTTAGAGCTTGATGTTTTGTTGATTTTGACATTAATTTCCAGTGACTGAAGACAAAATCCGTCTTCATTGAGACCGGAAGTCCAATTCTAAAGAATGTTTTGTTTTTTTTTACTTCTCCGTTATTTTCTCTTTCAAAAATGGTTCTAACAAATTCTTTAAAACGTTTGTGTACGTTCATTTATTATCTACATTAAAAAGCAGTGGGTAAGTCATCTTCTTCCAATCAAGATAAACATGTTGCCTCTAGAGCTGGAAATTATCAGAGATATTTTCCATAATACCCTGTTTCCTTTTGTGATCAAAACAGAGCTTAACACAGACTTGCACTTGTTTTATGTCTTGACACCCTAATGATAGGCGAATGCCCGAAACCATCGATGACCACAGAATGAAGCAGGCTATACAGAAAATATTTCTGCTTCTGAAGGAAATCTATCTAAAACTTTATAAATAAATCTAAAAATATATTAAAATATCACCTTAGAAATGGTATAAAATTAGCTGCACCAGTAATTCCAACCAAATGTATACCAGTTTTAATTAGATCTTTCAGATATATCCATTGCGGGTCTTTATTGCGCCAAGTTTTGCCCAGCACTATAGAATTGATAACGTTACCCAATGAATTTAATAGAATTTCTTGGGTATTTACTGGTCTTCCTTTACACTCACCTAGGTCCTGGCAAAAGAAATTAGATATATTTTTAAATAATTCTGTGCTTTAAGATTTCAAGTGGTTGTGGATTACATAATGGTCCGCCGTACATATTTTCTTTCACATTGCCGTGACTATTTTGAGCGTGCAAAAGTTAGGCAAAAGGTAGGAACAGCCCACAAGCTGTTCACATGAGGCGTGACATGTCTCCCTCGTAGAGAGGGCAATCTAAGGACCGCAAATACATTGGAGGGAGAAGTCAAGGAGAGTAGAAGAAGTTGACTTTCGCATAAAAGATACCTCTCTTTTTTTTATTCTCTCTCATTCAAACAACACTCGAAAAACCTTCAACATACAATGACCACCGTTCTAACACCGTCACTCTTCCAGTCAGACTGTCACTCTTTTCTCAACTACTAACTGTTCTCAAAATTACACAGTGTTAAGTCCTTGCAGTGTTTACATTCTCATACAATATAAAAAGTGTTCATAAGACTAACTAAGATCTCTTCTGTCCATCTCCTCCCCCTCTCCCAAATGGTATACTACAATTAATAATTAAAGTTAGAAAATACATTTAAAAAGAGACAGGAGAACTGGCAGAACTGTAGTATTATTGCGATTGCGCGAAGAGGTAATCTGTCATGGTGTATTTATTTCAGAATTCATTAAAATTGTTAATTTTCAAAAGATATATTCTGCAATCTATTATTTTTAATCAATTTTTCTGAAATCCTTTTTTCTTTAAGAATTCGAAATCATAACGAAGGGAAGGTATAGCTCAGTGGTTAGCGTACTGAAATCCCACGTCGAGGTCTCTGGTTCGAGTTCAGCGGTGTACCCTTGGAAATGTGTAATAAATGAAGTAGCACTTAGAGGAAAACTAACCATAACTCTCCTTCAAAAGTGCCCTTAAATGAATTTTCCCAGAGAAATGTTGTAAATAAAAGTTGTAGATCATTGTATGTGTAGTTGATATATTAAGTTTGAAGAAAATCATCGGAGGCAATTTTTAGAAAATTGCAAGTAAGTAAAAAAAAACATTAAGTAAAGTGGTACATCCGGTTGAGGTATTTCGAACGCTGACCTACTGTCGGATCCCATGGTGATACCTAAACTGAATGTCAAGTTTGAACTTTCTACGATTTTTCGTTTCTGAGCTATGCTGTTCAAATACATACATACATACACAACACACACACACACACACACACACATTTTCTAAAAACCACTTTTTTGGTCTCAGGGGACCTCAAAACGGATATTTCCGGTGAAAACTCGATATCGAAAATTTGATAGTATTACAACACTTCCTCTTACTAGGAGTAAGAGAAAGTAAAAAGTCTATAAGTAAAAGTATATAGGAGTTTGAAGCGGTGCTCCAAGCGGAGTTCGATGGAGTGGCCAACGATACTGACTATTCATAATAAAATTGGAAAGCGGTCCTTGGTGGCCAACGTCATGAAGTATGGCAGAGTGGTGACCCCTGTGAACAGAGTGGTGAGAGTGGTGAACAAAATATTCAATATAATAATGACCTGTAAATCTCACTTCTTTCCTAAGCTTCTTTGCGATTAACCATTGCGCTCTGTTTGGTGCGTTTGATTGATGCAAAGGACTTCAATGTTACTGACCCAGCATCGGGAATAAAAGTGCGAAAGATTAAAGTATGTTTTGCATGATTTCGCCAGATTACGCAAAAAAAAATTCGATATTAAACTGAAAAAGCAGCCCTAATTTTGCTTTAAGTTAAAAAATTCAACCAACTTACGCAGATCGCTTTTCTAACTCCTACAAGTATCCTATTTTCCATTGTGCTACGTTTCATACCCAATTTTACCATTCCCAGATTTTTCAGAGCGTTCAATACGAATTTCCTTTGTTCCTTCCATTTTTCACCTTCTGCGGCGATTAAACCTGCAAAGAAATAAAGAAATCCTTTCTTAATTCGTTTGCTGTGTTATTTACCGTTTTTTAATTATCAGGAAATCCAAAAACCATAGGAAAATCCACGAAGTAAATTTGTAAATGTAAATCCACGAAGTAAATTTTGTTATGTCATTTTCGTGAAAAATACTGCCATTAAGTCTTAACATTATTGGACACTTGTCATATTTTGGCAAAGAAAACGGAAGATTTACTTGTATGTGATTATAGGTGGGAAAGGGGCACATAGTAATAATAATAATACGTAAATCTTCATTTTTAGTCAGATGACGTACTTGGATTTTCTCGTACGTCATTTCATTAGCTAGTATTTGGGGGAAATATAATAATAATAAAGAAAGAGGACGCTAATGACCTTAGCTTGCGATTCACAAAAAAAAGGAAGGGATTGCACAGTGGTAGCGCGCTGGACTAGCAACGCCTAGGTCACGGGATCGAATCCAGCAGTGCTGGCCCTTAAATTTTCTCTTCCTAGGAACCTGTACGGCTCAGTGTCTGATGTTGGACAATGTTGTCAGTATAGAGAGAACATCGTCTGAAGGCGGGCAGAGCTCTGAGGAGGCTCCTAGCGCCTATGACCACAGATGTTGACGCGCCTTAAATTAATAAAAATAATGTTTATTTACAATACAATTTATAACAACTTTCAAGTTTTGCACAACACTTCTAGCATGGAGTCTCCATCTGGTGACACTCTATAATTGCCATAATAGTACCAGCAATAAATCTTACAAATACCCACAAGAAACTACGTAAAGCATTGATATTGTGATGAATAAATAGATTTATTTAGCATGTGAGTTTTATTGCTGTCAAAGACGAATTTGCAGTCAGTTTTGCAATAAATGAACGTGCTATACAAAGTTTACAAAATCTTCTGTCTAAAGAAATTCCACTGCTATATTAAGCAGCAAAGAAAAGATAATATGTTCAAATAAATATATAATACATTAAACTAAACAAAAATAAATAAATAAATAACGACTAAGTAATTTCATGAGGGTTACACCCCTTCAATGACATGACCTTAACATTCTACAAGTATAAAAGAAACTTATATTACAGTCGCGTGCGCGCGTGCGCACATAACTACTCACTGGTGCTTGCATTTGTGTCGTCGTCAACGTGACAGTGACTAATCACATGATACGGTAACATGTTTTTTATCACAAATTTGTTAAAGCAATTTGTAGGGCGCAATTTTAATTTGTGTTTTTTAAACCGTTGTTTTCTATTTTTATCTTAAATTATTCTCATCAAGTTTTCATGAATTATTTCCTTTTTGTCAGTCTGTCTGACTATATATAATATAATCAAGATAACATTGTAATTTATTATTGTAATATGTTTTCATTTCAGAAATTTACTGACAAATAGGAAGAAGATAAATATATTTTAAGATTAAGATGAAAAACACTTGAGTTTCCGGGTTGAAACGGCGTCAGTCTCAACCCGGAAACTCAAGTGTTTTTCATGAAAATAGCCGCGGAAACCTAAAAGAGCAAGATTAAGATGTTTTGATACATAAGGTGAACGAAATTAAGAAGCAACAGTTGCATATATCAATAATACGACAATGTAAAAAGCAATATGCAAACACATCTCCACAAAAAAAAAAAATCAACGATCAATCATTATTTAATAAGTAACACTTTCGGTCATCCGGTTTTCATCAAACTGCAGAATTCGCTTATATAAATTTTCTTAGAAAAATATTCTTATAAGAATTTTTAGTTTTACGTGTGTGTGTGTAATTTGTATAAGAATTTGAATGAAAATATATTTGGAGCCGTTTTCCAGGAAATCGCAAAATCTGCAAAAATTTATTTAATTAATTAAGTGTATTGTATCCGATCACTTTTTACAGAAACCCTCCGGAATGATATTCAGATAATACTCAAAGAGAAAATCAAAAGTAGAAAGGTGCCTACGATTAACTAAACAAACTGCCGTGTGCATCACATAGACTATCTCTTATTACATTAAATTTGGCGCAAGAGCCCATGTAAGGCCAAGGCTTGCCAGACGCAATTCGTATGGGGGAGTTGTGGTAAGCATGCCGCATGTACCCCCCCCCGTTTAGTTCCGGCCTTCGCTACCTAGGGCACTACCAACTGTAGCTGCACACTTTTTTTCACGATGCTGGGTCAACACCGACTTTGCCGTCACGGGAACGAACCCTGAATTCTCGCACCAAAGGCGAGTGCACTAGCCACACTACACCCACGCGTGAGGACCAATAGCAATTCTAAATTACTAATTTTCTTTAAATTCAGGATTTTTATTTATTCGTTTCTAGGGTGACGGGTTAAAAAGTTTAATTTAGAGAGCTCTCTAAAAGTTGCAGTTTTGTAGGGTTTAGGGAAGTTCATAATTTTAGTAAGGTTGTGCTTCTAGGGGGTTAAAGTAGAAATAGAAAAGAAAATTTTGGATTCCCGGAGAAAATAAAAAAATTGAATAACAAAAACAAAACAACACAACTCAGCAGGATTGGTGATGGAAGAGCACATTGGAGGCCTACCTCATGATAGAGGACCATCCGTTGACAGAAAAGATAAGTATTCAGATGATAATAGTAAGGATATTAATGATATTAATATTAGTAATAATGATGTTAACATTGTAATAATAATAATGATGATGATAAGTCTGGGAAAGGCCACGAGAGATCGCGGACTCGTGAGAATACGAGTCTTAATATGCGCGCGGCGGTGGTGGTGAAAAACAAGGATAGTAAAGCGAATATTCATGATGCTACTGAAATAACAGTAATAATAATAAAATTAATAATGAAGTACCTATGATAACAGGTGCTTGACTGTATCTAAAGGTAACAGGCACTCGAAGTACGCGTGGTAACAGATGAATTTGACTGGCTTGTATAAGCCTAAGGACATAGGTTCAGAATGGAGCCCTGCGTTCCTCATAGGAGACAATGTTTGAATTGTCTCCGATATGTACATTCAAGCATCCATTATAGAGGGCAGATAAGGTGCAGTAAATGTACGGGTCTGCACAACGCAGATCAGTGCGATATGGAGAAAATGGAGTGCATTAACCGCCATGGGTATCACCTTGCAACTATGCGAAATTCCAAAGAACATAGAGGAAAAGAAAATAGCTAAGGAAAAAGCAATGTATGACTCAACTTTTGTTGGAGACTCTTTTTGAGAAATCGCTAAAAGCAACAAGTTTGAGGGTCTCACCGAGGAAGAGTTTCCTGGTCCCTCAAAAGTGCAAGTGTCGAATTTAGACGCCAAAAACGTGGAAAAAATTTATTTCAAAAAAGTCCTACTAATATATCGGCTGATACCAGGATACAGGAGGAAAGAAAAGAAAGTGTAATCAGTGTAAAAGAGATTCGGCAGACGCTAGACTCGGCGAAGCATCCAGTTATTAAAGCGTTTATAGAAATGATTCAATGAGTAGAAGAGATTGGGATGGAACTACTAATCATTGGAAGTATTAGCATGTCAATATCCGGAAGCAAAATTTCAAATAATTCTGAATCAATCGCATCAAAAGCAGGGCGCTCAATTCGGAGTGGAAAGGCCAACTTAGAGCTAACGGATGCGGGGATTGGTGATCCTATAAAGGAACATAACAAAGAAGTGGTCATAAACAGATTAAAAACTGATAAACAGATTCCTTCCCTATATGAAACATCCCTAAACATGTTTCAGATGCAGGGGACCTTAGTAAGGTATCAACACGGTCAAATTCCCGTAAATGATGAAAATTTTGCAAATAAATATAAGATCGTACCTAGTAATCGAGGCAGTTTGGAAATTTTGTTGCGTGAGAGAGGAATTGATGTGGTCATCGTATGTGAGACATGGTTTAAAGCAGGTATCGAATGTAGATTACACGATGAAAGCAGATCGGGATGACGAATATGGAGGATGCGCCATACTCGTACACAAAAGATTGCCTTTCGACCCAATAATACTTTCCAACCCAAGTAGGGATCGTGTACAGGGATATGTGGCGTAAAAATATTGATCAATTCAGTCATGACTATTCTTCTTTATATCAGGTAACAGGGCCCATTCTATTTGGGAGAAACACCGAAGGGCGGACCTTGATGGAGATCATGGATGTCGTCAATCTTTGCAGAGCTCAATGATTAATCGTGTCGAAGGAGCTTCGTGTCGGAGGCAACTACAGATTAGGCATCCGAGAGCCGGTGGTTGGAATCTCAAACAAGTTAATTGGGAACATTATCACATTATTATAATGGGTCCCTGATTGAAGCAGAAATTATAGATTCCACAGCGTATTCATATAAAGCATTTATGAGGATAATAAATGATGCAGCACAAAAGGAAAACCTAGGTATCCACAATGGCTTTTTATAAAGCTAATCGTAGTGTAAAACCTTGGTGGGTTGAAGGAGTGTAATCGAGTGAAACAGTGGCCTGGCAAAATTATAAGAACTCTCCAACTTTGGAAAAGTTTGTCGACCTGAAGCGGAAATTAGCTGTATGCCACCGTACCTATAGATTAAAAAAAAGGAATAAATGGTACGAAATATGTGAGAGTTTGGATCGGAATTCGTCCTTAAAGATAATTTGGAGTGAAATATGAATTCTGTGAAAAGGTTACGCACCACAAGTAAGCTCTAACACTGCGATCTCGGTAGAGGGTTTTCATAAAGCAATTTCTCCATACTACGCGAGTGAACTTTTTGAATTGTCGGATATTCTCATTAAAGTCTATTTGGTAAATCGACCATTAAAGTTATGGGAATTAACGAAAACTATAAAGAAGGGAACGAATACATCACCTGGTTGGGATAAGATTCATTAACCAATGCTACGAAATCTGCCGCACTTAGCTCTAAAGGTTTGATTTAAAATCTTTAATAATATTATAATAATAATAATAATAATAATAATAATAATAATAATAATAATAATAATTGTACTTTATTCGAAAATAATACATAAACAGAAAATTGATAAACATTACTGTTTAAGTACATAAGGCTAGCGCCGTCTTCCTGAGTTTGGTATTAAATACATGGTAAACAAAAAATTATACCTCAAAAACAATAATTATCTTAATAAATGATAACCACAAAAATGAGTATACTAGCTACAAAAAATACAAATAAAAATAGATAGAAACAAGAAATAAAAGAAATTACTAAAATAAAAAGAGATAATGAATTATAAATCAATAATTAACTCCTTAATGAGACTGACCTATACTTCCAGGCTTGTCTGGCATAATTAATCAGATTGGTGTCAGTATACATATTACATAAAGAATCTATTACGAATATTCGCAACCAAGAATCTCAATGAAATCCGGACAAGATAGAGTCGCTTCCTTCAGAGTCGCCGGCAAAGCGACCATTTAGAATTATTAAATCATTAGTCGTCACATAATTTCAAAAATCGAGAGCCATTACTATTCAAAACGGTATCTTTTGAATTTCTAATTAAATTACATTGAATATTATCAATACGAAGGTCATCCGGGAAAGCCTGTAAAACACCAACCCTCGCATTAAAAACGTCAATTAGTATATTATTATGAGAACAATGTTATAAAAAATCAGACAACTTGGCAAACTCATCTACCAAATTAATTCAGATAGCAAAGAATGACCAATATTTTAATATTACCCCTCTTAATAACAATCGTGCAAACATTGTTTTTAGTATAAAAATAAGCGAAATTGTTATAAATGTTAATAATGACTCAATCAGGGCACCACCAATAACAGGACCAATTTTGAGAATTTAAGAGCAGGAACAATTTTTGAATATAAATTAAATTCATTTTCCATAATAAAGGTCTCGTTATTTATTAAGAAAAATTGAAAACAAATGATCATTCAACTTACTTTTTAATCCCGCTACATTAAGACAAATAAAAGAAATAGGTTTAAACTAAAGGCTTTTTTCCTTGTATCACATTTTTCTGAAAAGGTACTGTGGCAGACATTGTATTCTCAGAAGTTAGGTCTGAGACCATACTATACAAACTGATGAGCAGAGTTTCCATTAAGCCGAGTCGACCTCTGGGAGAAGTAGTCTAGGCAAACTGTGGTTAAGTAGGGCTAACACAAAGTCCACTAGATCATGGCCCACTAGTGTATTCAATTTTAAGATAGCGTTTTCTTCAGAAGATAACAGCCCTAGAAGGTAACAGATATCTTACCAATAAAACTTCTGCCCTTCAATAATGAGAGAATCAGTCTAAGACTTGTTCTAACCCGTGTATTCAGCCTTTAAGACCTCTTTGCGCAGTAAAAGAAATTTAACTCTCTTTCTTCTCGTAACTTCAGGTAGGTCGCAGTGCACAGCAAAACCAGAATTAAGCACGATAATTAAGCACCATAATTTTGTTGAATTAAGAACGACAAGTTTATCATGTTGACGAATAAAAGATAATAAAAGAGGGTTATTAGAGGATGAGGCCGATCCGAGTGGAAAGATGTATTAACTACGTTAATATCAATTGACTGACCCAGATAATATACAAGAGAAAAAAAATCATCTTAAAACTTAATCTTAAAAAAAATTAAATGATTTTTTTAATACTTCCTGGCAAAATTCACTGGCCGACTGAGTATAACTTTTCTCAGCACTTCTAGTCATTATTCTGGTGATAAGATTATTATTACGAAATTTAATCTCCAATTTCTCGATTAATCTCTCTTTTCCAAATTCACGCTTTTAAGAGAGCTCATTTTTGTTTTTAAATGAGTATTCTCATCTTTTAAGAAAGCAACATGTCTATAATAGTCTGAAGGTCCTTTTTTAAACCTTCTGCAAGGACGAAAATTTTGAATCCAATAGGTTGACAAAGAAGCTACTATTTTGGGCTCTATTAAGACTGCCAGATGACTTCGAATCTAATTGAGTCAAAATAGGATTCGGTGCGTTCCAGTTAAATATGGAGGGTTAGAATCAGCCATTGTGGTTGAATCAGAAGAAACCTTTTAAGAATATCGTTCAAGACCCTCTGGGGAACGTCTATATCTCTTCAAAATATTAGTGGTAATATTAGAAATAGAAATCGGATTACTAGAGAAACCTTTAATGAGATACGGGAAGCGGTTCAACAATGGAGGGTTGGAGAACGTACGTAATAAATAATCTCCCTCCTTAAATCGGGAAAAGATCCCAACTTATTTTTTTCTTACCAGCTAATTGCTCTTCATGTGTGTGTAAAACATAAGAAGGAACGATAAAGCTAAAGTTAAATTGGTGGCTGGAAGAATATAAGAAGCTTCCCCCAAATCAGCTGGGTTTCAGCAAACAACGTTGCACGTTGAAATATTTGTCAATGAGGTAAATTTGACGGAAGATAAACATATATTGGCGGTCTATGTGAATATACATAAAGCTTATGACAGCGTAAATATCGTATAAAGAAAGATAAAATGGTGCAAATTGGAGTTCCGGTACAGTTATTATAAATGTAATTAGAATGTTGCAAAGGAGTCTTCCAGTAATTAGCGGCGGTGATAAGGTTACGGGGCTTAGAACTACCGGACTTCGTCTGCCTCAAGGAGCTATCCTATTATTATAAATGCTTTATTAGTTAATAATAATTTTACATGTTTTATTTTTACATTCATTTAGCGCCTTGATCAAACGATCGTCAGACGAGTTCCGCACTTCTCTTTATTATTTAACACTACTACAATAATTGCAAGTTAACAATTGTTTCCATAGAATATAGATTTTCCAATAACTAATCAACAACTTCATAAAATAGATGCCAAAATGCCAATATAGATTAAACAATCAATGAAATTAAACAAACTATACCACTAACAACCAATAATATTCATAGAAATAATATACTGATGTAATATAGAGATAGTACTATATATATATAATATATATATAGATATATAAAATGAAATAACAGTAGTAATAATATATATAATAGAAATGACTCTTCCTAGATGGTAATTTCGCTGATCTTACCTTGCCTGTATTTATATGCATATTTTATAATAAGATGGAATTGCGAGCCAGTTTTTACCATTGATTAACTCCAAACATGGTTCACTTTTAATTATAACATTCCCAAAGTATTGCTGCCTATACTCTGCCAACCCAGCGCATTCTGTTAAAAAATGATGTAAGTTTTCTATAGTGCACATATTACACAAGGGGCAGTAAACAACGTTTCGGGTACCCAAAGTTTATTAGTCAAGTTCAACATATCTGACCTAATTTTAATTATTAATCTGCAATTTTGGAAACTTTGGGAATTCAGATAATTTTTTTGCAAGGAGAAGTTTAAATAACTATAGAGAGGGTGGTATGTGCTATTTGGAACTCTAGATCGTAAATAGCTCATTTCATTTTCCGCCATCTTTTCAATAGTTCATCCGATATTTTACCCCACTGACTATTATCCATATTGAATTTAATCAACAATTCGTATTTGGCAAGTAATTCGAACCACTCCCCAGCCCAACTAATTCTCTTATTTAATATTTTGTTTGCCATAAAATTAGGCAGTCTATCTTCAGACATATCACACATAACCTTTTTTAATATATTTAAGATGTAGACGAGGAGTATATAAATACATACTTTGCAAACCAGTTCCCAACAACAGAAAATAGCTTGGGGGATTTTATAGAAGGCCGAAAACCTTTTTAAGGAAGAAATATTGAACTTTTTCCAACTCTTCGTATTGTTGCCATCCCCAGTTTTGCGCGCCATAGCATAAAATAGCTCGCGACGTTGCATGGAATAATTTCACTTTTGTGGCAAAACTAATATCTTTATCGGAAAAGAGAATACCACCTACCGAGTTCAGAGCTATTTTGCTTTACTGGCTTTCCAAATTACATGGTTCTTTATATTAAATGTCGGGGTGACTTCACACCAAGATACTCATATTCGTTTACGTTATCAATTAATTGGCCACGAGAGTATCTTCTTGGACATTTATCATTCGTTATTTATTAACAGCTCCGCATATGATAAGAGAACATTACTGGTAACCGGATTTAATAAGGATTGAAAATATTCGATTAAATCAGAAGAATTACAATTAGGAATAAGAAATTTGTTTTTATGTTTAAGCGAGTTGAATAAAGACCATTATTATTGACATATTTTAAGGAAAGTATTATGGTTTCATAGTGGTCCTTGCGCTTTAGTTCGCATATATGTTTGTACAATCTGTTTGTCTGTAAATAAAGTTCTTTTACAAAAGTTGAATTAGATTTACAAAACATGCTTAATAATTTAAACGATCTTTTTCTTGATTAAAAACATTTGAAATCAAACCAAGCGTTTTCAATTTATATTTTGTATTACTGCCTTTATGCTTTAGCCCAGTTCAGCTGTTTTTTTAATGTCGGATCCATCCACTGATTTTTGTGTGAAGAGCTATCCTTTTTAGGAGATAAACTCGGATCGGAAATTAGAACACTCCAATTTGCAGATGATATTACGATTCATAGGGGAGAGTGGTCCGCAGAAAAGGCTGTTAAAAAAATTAAAAGCAATGCTGAGACCCAATACATGGTGTGGAAAGCTGGGGTTCCGAGTGAATATAATAAAAGTGCAGCCACAATGTTCAGTAGGAAACGCCATAATTGCAACCCGGAAATTATTCAGTTAGGCCCTTTTTTTTTTTTTTTTTTTTTTTTTTTTTTTTTTTTTTTTTTTTGTTAATAACCCACTAGAGGCAGTACCGGAGCTCGCGCTCATCCCTGCCCGTACACAGTACAGCTAACTTATAATACAAATCTATAGACGCGTTGGCAAAAATTTTATCCAATGGAAATTCCTAGTCTATCCACTGTTCCGTAAAAGATCAAATATTAAGTAAATATTGAGTAAAAGGTCCAAATACTTCGTAAACGATTAATATATTTCTAATCCACTGGCCTGTAACAATTCATTTCATTTCCCACTCACAATATTTACATCTCAAACTGTCTGCGCGGCAGACACCCAAGGAGCGAGGGCGAACGTACGCCAAGAAGTGAAATACAAAAAAAATAAAATAAATAAAATTAAAATAAAATGAGATGCAAAGGAAGAAGCTGCGACTTACCTGGAGAATGGTGAAGCTGAATGCGCCAGCGGCGAAGCTGCGACGATAGCTGAACGGTCGAAGAAGCGGTGGCGTGTACGTGTATTTGTGTGGGCGTGTGTGTGTGGGAAAGAAAGGATCTCAGGTGAAAGGAAGGGAGTGAGAGTGCTCCGTGTAAGCTGATGACGCTGTTGTTGATAACGGCTGATGGTGTTAGAAGAGCCCAGGCGCGAAAGGTGACTGAGTCTCCAGAGGATGGCGAGGAAAGACGCGACTTGTATCTCAAGAAGATAACGAATATTAATTCGTTATCGAAAGGCGCGAATACGGCGAATCAATATAAGGCGAATTTTTCACTCACGACTAACTGCTTAGAAAGAAGCGGAAGTACACGTTGCACAGGCGAGAGCTGGACGACAAGTACACCACAGAAGAAGAAGCGGTAACTGAGGTCAACTAGACGGGCGACAGAGAAGAGAACGGCACAATACACTGTTGACCAGACGATGCACAGAAGAGAAGTGAAGTTAAGGTTTGGAGGAATACAGAAGGTTTGAAGGGTGAGGGAAACGAAAATAACGCGCGCAGTCCGAAGATGAAAGGTGCCGGCAATCCCACCACCAAAAACAGAGAGAGAGGGAAAATGCGGGGAAGCGTGGGAAATATGCGGGCGATGAAATTATTTCAAAGGCAAGCGGATTAACGCGTACGCACGCACGGGCGGAGTAGGCGCGTGAGAGAGAGACAGGCGTGGGAAAATTACCAAGTTAAAATATCGAGGCAGAGTTAATCCCTCAAAGGGAGCCGACCGAACATCCCGCCCGCCCTGAAGACTTGACTTCAGTGATCACTGGGTCGGGAGCGGACAAAGTTTGGCGAGAGGACGGCGGAGGGTGCCGGAGGCGGTGTGCACGTCGGCGACGCGACTGACGGAGTCACGTCCCGGATGGAGGGCGACGATGCGGCCTAAAGGCCATTGGCGCGGCGGAACATTGTCCTGATGGACTATGACGACGGTGCCGGGGGCAACTTCCGTAGCGGGGAGGAGCCACTTGGTGCGTTGTTGGAGGGTATGAAGGTACTCTTGACGCCAGCGCTTCCAAAAGTCCTGTTGGATGCGCTGGGTCAGTTGCCACCGGGACAGGCGATTGATATTGAGGGCGGTAACGTCGCGCTCAGGAGGACGCGGTAAGAGGGCGGAAAACAAGAAAATGGCCGGGCGTGAGGGGTTCCGGGTCGTTTGTGTCGGACGAGAGGGCGCACAGAGGGCGCGAGTTCAAGATCGCCTCGACGTCGGTGGTCACGGTGAGTAGCTCCTCGTAGGTGAGGCGCTGATCACCAATGACGCGGGTGAGATGGTGTTTGGCGGACTTAATAGCCGCTTCCCAGAGGCCTCCAAAATGAGGACTGGCCGGGGGGATGAACCTCCACTCAATGCCAGCGGAAGCGGCAGCGCGACAGACGGCTTGTTGGTGACGTTCATCACCCAACAGGCGACCGAGTTCCCGAAGTTCGTTGTGGGCTCCGACAAAGTTGGTGCCATTGTCTGAAAAGATGGTGGTCGGGAGCCCACGGCGAGCGGTGAAACGGCGGAAGGCGGCGAGGAAGGCGGATGTAGATAGCTCTGACGCGATCTCGAAGTGCACGGCTTTGGTGGTGAAGCAGATGAAAGCCACCAAGTAGCCTTTAGTGACCACCGCGCCACGGAGACGAGCACTAGAAATGGCGAATGGGCCGGCGAAGTCAACGCCGGTCACGGTGAAGGCGGTGGCGGAGGTGACGCGTTGGCGGGGAGATTGCCCATGGGTTGGATGACGGGGCGCGGTTTGGCGGTGAAGCACCGATTACATTTTCCGATGTGATGGCGCACCACATTGCGCCCATCCAAGATCCAATAATGGCGGCGAATGTAGGCGTGGGTGGCGAGAGCTCCGGCGTGTAGAAGGCGAATGTGGGCGTCGTCGATGATGAGCTGGGTGAGTAGATGCTTCTTGGGGAGCAAGGCGGGATGGCGGAAACCATATGGTAGAGGAGCAGACGAGAGACGCCCGCCGACGCGAAGTACCTGCTCATCATCAACGAAGAGGTTTAATTGGCGCAGAAGACGATGTCGAGATCGCGGGTCACGGGCCTCTTGGAGTTCCTTATTCAGGTGCGTGGATTGGGCCAGGCGTACTAAGGCCAGAGTGGCATCTTGAAGCTCAGAGGCGGTGAGAAATCCAATGCGGCGGATGGAGGGGTTGCGGCAGTTAAAACAAAAGCGCCGACAATAGGCGGTGACACGCTTAAGGGCCATCAGCGAAGAGAAGCGATGGAAGATGGTGTCGTCTTCGGAGCTGGCGACGAGCACCAGCGAGGCCGGGGTTTGGCCTCCTGTTCGATAGATGTCTCATCAACCGGTGCGGAGGGTGTGAGGCCAAGAGGCGGGAGCGGCGGCGAGCCAGGAGGGCCCCTTCCACCACAGGGGGTGATCCTGCAGATGGTGAGGCGGCAATCCGCGGGAGGCGCAGTCGGCGGGGTTATCCTCGGATGGCACATGGCGCCAGGTGTTAGGCGGAAGGAGATCTTGAATTTCGGCGACACGATTGCCGACGAAGGTCTTCCACCGGTGACTCTCACCGCGAATCCAGGCGAGAGTGACCGTGGAGTCAGAGTACGCGGTGATGAAGGCGCCGAGATGGGGGAGCATGCGTGTGCTGACGGCGTGGAGCAGCTTGGCGAGGAGATGGGCACCGCAAAGCTCCAGGCGCGGTAAGGAGATGGTTTTGTTGGGGGCTACCTTTGATTTTGCGGTGAGGAGGTGGACGTGGTGATGGCCGGTTGCAGTAGTGGTGTGGAGATACACGACTGCGGCGTACCCGGATTCGGAGGCGTCGCAGAATCCGACAAAATGATGAACCGATGAGGGATGCACGGCGGGCAATAGACGCGGTATTTGCAGGTGGCCGAGATCCGGGAGGTGACTCTGAAAATTATGCCAAGGCGCGATGAGCTCCTCGGGAAGGGCTTGGTCCCATTCTAGTTGGAGGCGACATAACTGGCGAAAGAACAATTTGGCGCGGAAGGTGACAGGAGTGAGCCACCCGAGGGGGTCGAAGATGCGCGCCATCTGGCTAAGAACGGTGCGTTTGGTGGAGGCGGGAGTGCTTAGGCGGACGGCGTAGAAAAAGGTGTCGGCGGTAGGGTTCCACCCTAACCCCAAAATTTTGAGGACCGGATCGCGGTCCAGACAGAGGGGGTCCTCAGACGGAGGGAGGCGACAATGGTCAGGCGGAAGGCCTTGCAGGAGGGCGGGAGAGTTGGAAGCCCACTTCCGCAACTCGAACCCGCCCGCCATGAGCAGCTGCTGCAGTTGGGCGCGGAGGGCTTGGGCGTCAGCCTCTGACGAAGCGCCGGTGAGAACATCATCGACGTACACGTCGTGGAGGAGGGTGGCCTGGGCGTGGGGATGCTTATCCCCTTCATCCGTCGCTAGTTGGCGAAGGGTGCGTAGGGCGAGATAGGGCGCGGAGGACACGCCGTAGGTGACTGTGTTCAGGCGGAAGGACGAAATGGGGTCCTGATCGGAGAAGCGCCAAATGATGCGCTGAAAATCCCGCTGCTCGGGAGCGACAAGGAACTGGCGATACATTTGCCGAATATCGGCGGTGAAAACGAAGGCGTGAAGGCGAAAGCGCAGAAGGAGCGTGGCGATGTCGGCTTGGAGTTTAGGACCGGTAAGCAAGAGGTCATTCAATGACCGGCCGTTCGAAGAGGCGCAGGAGGCGTTGAACACGACCCGCAACTTAGTAGGCGGGTCGTCCGGGCGATGAACCGCATGATGCGGGATGTAGTAGGGCGTATAGGAGGGCGGGGCGTCATCGAGACGTACAACTTCCATATGGCCGCTGTCGAGGTAGTCCCGCATAAATTCGATGTACGCGGCGCGTAAGTCGGGGTTTTGCGCCAGGCGCTTCTCCAATCGGAGGAACTGGCGGGTGGCGACGGTGACGGAGACCCCGAGGCGATCATCAGTGAAGGGGAGAGAGACGATATACCGTCCACTGGCGGAACGTTGGACGGAGCGGGAGAAGAGGTTCTCACAGGCGCGTTCGGCGGTGGTCAGGGGTAGATTTTCTGGCACTTTATCGACCTCCCAGAAGCGGCGGACGAGCTGAGTTAGGTCCTCCTCCTCACCTTGAGAAGAGCAAGGGGGCAAGATGCACGGAGGAATGGCGAGTGAGGCGGGTGTCTCCGGGACTACAGGAAGTGAGGCGGTGCTATCCTTCGACGGACCCTCAGCAACAGGAGGCGAATTCGATGGAGGGGGTGGCGCGAAGCGTTGGTGAGAAACGCTAGAAGGGGGGCGCTCATTGTCGCGGGTGGATGCGGTAAACCGTACCCGTTTCGCATACGGCAGAGGGCGATAAGGCCCATAAAGGACCCAGCCGAGAGTGGTCTGAAAGGCGGCTGGGGTACGCAAGGTAGGCGGAAGCCTGCCCGGGAGAAGAAGATGGGGAAGGACATCATTCCCAAGAAGAACATCAATGTCTCCCGGTTTGTTAAACCGGCAGTCAGCGAGGAGAAGATGCTTCAGCCGGGCCCAGTTGACCGGCAGAGCCTGGTGCGGGGTGGGGGGAATGATGTGGTCAAGCACCAGCACGGATACGGACAGACGAGGCGGATCACCGGGGTGCAAAAGGGTGACGGTGGCACGGTAATGTGAGAGGGTGGAGGCGTGGGAACCTAGAGTGGCGATTCGGGAGTCCGAACGCTGGAGCGGTAGACGAAGGCGTTGGGCACAGGCGCGGGTGATGATAGTCACATGACTCCCGGAATCGACGAGGGCGCGAGTGAGGTCACCATACGGAAGATTTTCTAGGCGCAGGCGAACGGTGGGCATGAGCACGGGTGGAGGCGAGCGAAGTGGGGCGTGAAGCGGGAGCGACGGTCAATAGTCAGGCAGAGAAGGATCGGAGAGATGCCGCCTACGAATGCGTCCACGGGAGGCGGGAGGCGATTGAGGTCTCGGATCAGCAATGAGAGGTGGCGGTGATGGGCAGTCGGCCCACCGTATACAAGGCGGGGAGGTGCCACGCTCAGCCTCCGGATGAGGCGGTGAGTGCGAGGAGGAAGACGTCGATTGGCGCGGCGAGCGAGGAGGCGAAGGGCGCGGAGAGCTGGTTGAGAGCTCGGGCGAAGACGGATGACGAGGGGGGACGCTTTGGGAAGGGAGATGCAAGATAGTATGGTGGCGACGTCGGCACAGGTGGCACGTCTGTTCTGAGCGGCATCGCTCATGAAGGTGACCATCGGACAGACAGTTTCGGCAAACATGGTGGTTCAGAACAAACTCGCGCCGACGTCCCACGGGCATTGATTTGAATGCCACACATTGACGAATAGTGTGGTCTGGGCCACGGCAGTAGGCGCACAAGGGGGTAGAGCGGGGTCGCGACGGAGATGTAGTCGCCGTGGTAGATTTAGGCGACGTGAGGCCGGGAGTGCGGGCGGCGCGAGGAGGCGAGGACAGGCCAGGCGACCTCGGCAGCAGGGATGGAGGGCGAGAAGGAACGGAGTCGCGAGAGCGAGGCGACGAGGGGGTGGTGCGACGCGGGGCAGAGGGGATGAGGCGCAAGGCGTGTAGGCGTCGTTGCAGGAACGCGGTAACGTCCGTGACTGTGGGGAACTCGACAGCCGCATGCTCGAGTTCGAACGCTTCCCGGGTCTGGGCGTCGAAGTGGCGGGCGATCAAGGAAAACATGAGGAAGGAAGCGAGATCTGGGGCGGCCACGGTCAATAGGGCGTGAGCGGCTTCCAAAGGGCCAGTGAGTATCCGTTCCAGGCTCTGGACGGACGAAAGGGGGGTGCCGGAAGGAACCTCGAGGAGGCGCTGTAGGAGGGTTTCGGCAAAGTGCCGGCGGTTATCATACGCCGTGCACAGAGCGTGCCAGGCGCGATCGAATTGACCGTTCACTAACGGGATATTGGCGATGATGGCGCGGGGGGGCCCTCTAGCACCCCATGAAGATAGTGCAGGCGATCGATATCGGAAAGCGACGTCTGGTCGATGACGATCGATTGAAATAAGGCGCGAAATTCCCCCCAGCGACAGATATCGCCGGAGAAGGTGGGAACGGGAATAACTGGAAGACGGGAGGCAGAGGAAGTGGAAGGTGCGGAAGCGGAGGCGGAGGCGGGAGGACACAAGACCTCGGACAGTGCAAGCTGCACTTCGTGATACAGGGAGCGGAGTTGCCGACGCTTGGCTAGGAGACGTTCCTCGGACATGTCGCTTGGTAGCTTGGAGGCCTGAAGGTAGGGCTCCGTCCGTTGGAAGAACGCGGAAAATTCCTCTTCTGCCAGGCGTTGCATGCCCAAAGCGCATTGGGGGGAGAGTTGGTTACTCTTCCGTTTGGCGAAGAGGTCGTCCAGAAGCTGCTGGAGCACTTCCGTAGCTTCTTTGACCAGTCTGTCAAAGACGACAGACGACAGCTGGGCGCTGACGGGGGGAGGCGTCTTACGGGGCATGGTAAAGATGGCGAACTAACCACCGGATGCGGGATCCGGCCCGGAGGACCAAAAATGTCTGCGCGGCAGACACCCAAGGAGCGAGGGCGAACATACGCCAAGAAGTGAAATACAAAAAAAATAAAATAAATAAAATTAAAATAAAATGAGATGCAAAGGAAGAAGCTGCGACTTACCTGGAGAATGGTGAAGCTGAATGCGCCAGCGGCGAAGCTGCGACGATAGCTGAACGGTCGAAGAAGCGGTGGCGTGTACGTGTATTTGTGTGGGCGTGTGTGTGTGGGAAAGAAAGGATCTCAGGTGAAAGGAAGGGAGTGAGAGTGCTCCGTGTAAGCTGATGACGCTGTTGTTGATAACGGCTGATCGTGTTAGAAGAGCCCAGGCGCGAAAGGTGACTGAGTCTCCAGAGGATGGCGAGGAAAGACGCGACTTGTATCTCAAGAAGATAACGAATATTAATTCGTTATCGAAAGGCGCGAATACGGCGAATCAATATAAGGCGAATTTTTCACTCACGACTAACTGCTTAGAAAGAAGCGGAAGTACACGTTGCACAGGCGAGAGCTGGACGACAAGTACACCACAGAAGAAGAAGCGGTAACTGAGGTCAACTAGACGGGCGACAGAGAAGAGAACGGCACAATACACTGTTGACCAGACGATGCACAGAAGAGAAGTGAAGTTAAGTTTTTGAGGAATACAGAAGGTTTGAAGGGTAAGGGAAACAAAAATAACGCGCGCAGTCCGAAGATGAAAGGTGCCGGCAATCCCACCACCAAAAACAGAGAGAGAGGGAAAATGCGGGGAAGCGTGGGAAATATGCGGGCGATGAAATTATTTCAAAGGCAAGCGGATTAACGCGTACGCACGCACGGGCGGAGTAGGCGCGTGAGAGAGGCAGGCGTGGGAAAATTACCAAGTTAAAATATCGAGGCAGAGTTAATCCCTCAAAGGGAGCCGACCGAACACAAACTATTTACAAAACAAAACTGTTCCCCTGTACTCGATATTCGAGGGGAGCCACAACTAAACTATCCTAATACATCTATTATACGAATACACTAATCCTACACCCTAACCTTCCCGCATTCATACCACACACACAACTATAAATAAATAATGCAATCAACCCACATTCACTCCGCCTACTCTACCCAGCTATTGTTGACCCTTCTGGATAATGCCGCGGACGCAAATTTACTATAAGCTTCATAAGCAAACTTATTCTCCAATAACAGACCAAGATTTTCACTATTTAGTCCCACATGAAATCCAATCTTTCCCAATATTTGCAATCTCAAGTCATCATACAAGCGGCTGTCGAAGATTATATGCTCCGCGGACTCACGCTCTCCACAGTGACACCGAAAATCATTCACAAGCCCCATATCGTACCACTTTCCATTCAAAAGACCATGCCCTGTCACCAATCGCGCTACAGCGTAAGAAAACTCTGAGGGAACCATTCTCCTGCCTCCAGCAGCATCAGGAACAAAGCGAAAAGTTGTCCTGCCCTTACTCGAAGACGCCCAACGAGCTTTCCATTTCTCCCGTAAATCGTCATCTATTTTTATACTTTCCTGTTGGAATCTCCAGAGCTCAAAATCACTACTCCCCGCCTGAATAGGTAACGCCTCCACCGTTATACCAGCAAAGGAAAAGTTCCTACGCTTTCTCAAAAAATATCTGGCCGCGGACCTCACGACTTCCAGATCCATATGGAGACAGCCCGTGAGAACTTGAAGAGCCTCAGTTGATGTCGTTCTACTAAACCTGCCGATTAATAATAAAATTGAGCGCTGAATTGCAGAAAGATGCCTCAAGATCACAGAGTTAGTGACCCTAGAATACCAAACCGACGCACCATATACAACCTGAGCCAGAAGAATACTCCTGTACATTATTTTTATTGTTCTTTTTTTCAGGCCCCATTCCTTCCTGGTAATCTGACTGAGTTGGCCGATTAAATTTTTGGATTTGGTTCTCAACTCCCTAATATGAGGTATAAAATTCAGCTTCCTGTCTAATGTGATTCCCAAATATTTCGCCTGAATCACCCATTTCAGTCTGCTTGATCCAATATATACAGAAGGCTGTCGCATGACTGCCAAGTTTCCTTTCAACAGGATTGCGACTGTTTTACCCAAAGATCCTTCAAGCTTATTGTGACAATACCACGACATTAAAGTCTCTAAAGCTCTAGAGGCATTTGATTCCAGTAGTGTCCTACTGTTTCCCGCCACGACCAACGCTAAGTCGTCCGCATAGGCAACTTTATGGTTGACACCCGGAATATTTGTCGCAAGCAAATCATCAAAAACCATATTCCAAAAATGAGGACCCGAAATGGAGCCCTGAGGACAACCACGTGAAACAGTTTTCGTTACCATTTTAAAATTAGATCTCACTACAACTGACCTATCAGACAAAAAAGATTGAATCAATTTATACAGATTATAGGGGCAATTAAACATCCTGAGACGATCTAGAAGGCTATGCCTCCAAAGACTGTCAAAGGCTCCCACTATATCCACCAATATTGCAGCAACATATTTCTGGTTTAAATTTACCGAATTAACTAAAGCGTGAATTCCATCTTCCGTGGATGAGCCTCTTTTAAAACATACTGAGTACATTGCGCAAATCCTGTCCTAACATATATCGCAGTTAACTTTTGTAAGTATAACCGTTCCAAAATCTTCCCTAAAACGGGCAGAAGACAAATAGGACGATAAGACCTAGGATTGTCCACGTCCTGATCTCTAATCTTCAGAAGCAACCGCAACTCACCGATTTTCCAGCAACTAGGAAAATGACCTTCGTTCAGACAACTGTAATAAGTCTGGATCAGAGCATCCGGACAACACGACCATACCCTTTTTATCATATCTAAGGTTATCCTGTCCATACCTGGAGCAGACCGATTCTTCTGGCGTGCTAAAGCACACTCAATATCAGATTCATCGAACTCCTCTAATTTTTCTTCATTGAAATAACAATTATTAAGTCTTCTTCTTTCTTTTTGAGATGCTGTTTCATCTGCCTCAAAATCTTCAGGCAATAGGGTATTTAGTAAATATTGCACTGTTTCCTCCCATTCCAGAGACCTTTCACTTTCATTTAACTTAACCGAAGCCAGTATCGTTTCTTGAGGAGCCTTAACCACTAGTTTATGAATTAAACCCCAGGGAGAGGCGTTACCTTCCGAACTAACTAGTTCTCGCCAACGGCTTTCCTTCGCCTTTCTAACTGCCGAAGTAAAGGCATTCCTCCTACCTCTAAACACCTCCCACGCTGCATGAATCAATTCTCGCGAAACAGATTGCCGACGAAGTTTTTGAAATTGTTTTCGCGCTTTATTTGCATCATTCCGCAGTTTCTGAAGCTCTGAGGACCACCAAGGAACACCACGAATTATTTTGCGTTTTAAGGGGATAGAACGTTTAGCAGCCCCTACAATAGATTCTTGCAGATAGATCGCTTTATTTTCCGCTGACAAACTTGAAAATCTAGTCATATTTTCGCCAGTAAAATCTTGAACAATGATTTCATCGAAGTTGTTCCACTTAGCCCTATCTGTCAAGAAATGTTCCATTCCCAGAATTCTATTACTCTTGATCTGATTCCCTCCATCTATCACCAAACATCGGTGATCACTCGAGCACCAATCCGGTTCAACCTGCCAAGACCAGTTTAAACGAACTTGGCCGAGATCTCAGTTAGGCCCATTTGAGATCTCTCATGTAAAGTTCAGTAAAGTATTAGGAGTTTATATCGACCATAAATTGAAATTGAAGCTCCACGTTGAGAAATCGCGAAAAGCTGCAAGAAAAATTTAAATATCTTACGTTATATAGCGTATGGGACCCAAAAATAGCACTCCTTCTTTACCGGAACTTAATTTTGTCCAAGTTATAATTATGCTTGCGGTATTTCATGTGATGCCTGTCAATCAACTTTGGCCAAGTTAGATAATATTAAGTATAAAGCGTATTTGTTTGGGCGCTATGAGATCCACACCCACTAGTATTCTATTAGTGGAGGCTAAAGTGATGCCTCTACCATTTCTAAGACACCATCACTTCAATTTGTTTACTTTTAATTATTTTTTTATTAGACTTGTTGGCAATATTCAAATAAATTTAAAAAATTAAAATTAAAATGATAAAGTTTCCTATTGTTTTCATTCTAGATTGTATTTTTATTTTTATCTACAATTATAATATTGTCTATTCAATATGTAATATTAGAGCCATCTCCCTCTGAAACATACATTTGTATACATAGGGTGTAATAAATAAATTGATTAATTAACATTCTCTCTTGAATACAACTGATAAGGAAAGATGTTTATCATATATGTATATATGGTTATCAGTTGTTGAGGTCAGAAAGGGGATCTTCTAGTTAAAATGGTATGGTCTTCTGATGACGATGACAATGACGAATAACCAATTGCACCAACTGAGCCAGACAAATAAAATAAAAACCACAAATACAGAAGTTCTACTAAATCCTTCTTTCAGTTATAATATGTTATTACTTCCAAAGCTCAGAAATTCTGCAATACTATTTTAAGGCCTAGCTACGTCATCATTATGATTGGGCGTGCCTTCAGCCTTCACAGATTACAATATACCAACCTTCCAAGGACATCCGTCTGCCACACTTATAAATCAACACTGAAACTATTTTCCCCCGTTCTCCTTTCTCGTTTGTTCTGACTTTTATTTCTTCTCCACTACTTCAAAACTAAGTACAAATATGTTTTCAGTATGGAGGACTTATACCATTATTTCCATACAAATAATTTTTAGTTTCATGTTCTAGATAGGATTTAAATTTCAGAAGTTATTTCTTATTTATTACACAAAAAGCTTAAAAATAACTCAGTTTTTTGTATTATTTATTATTATTAATTTGATAACTTATAAAATACCTGTGGAGGGAAAAAGAAAAAAAAAAGCCTAAACTATATTTTCCATTGAAATAATTAGAGATAAATAATTAAGCAATCACAGACAGAAGTGAATATGAGAAATATAAGAGTTTGGGTTGGGTAAATCAAACTTGAGCTTGGATTGTGCAAAAACATGCCTCAACCAATCAAAATTGAATTTCTACTAAAGCTGAGACACATATTTTTCATTAGCAGATGGCAGTAAAAAGAAGAATTCACATAATTAATCCTCGTATTTTCTTCACTCAGGTTTAAATAAACGCTGGTTGTGCAAATAAAGGCTTGATTTTGTCAATTAAAACTTGAGAATTGCAAAAAGGTAAAGCAAAAAAAATATATATATTGCTGAGAAGAACCTGACCTAATTAGAAAAAGGATATTTTCCTGAGTACAAATACTTTTGATAATCGGCACATATATAATTACGATCTCTATTACGACAATTATATATGTGCCTATTACGACAATTATATATGTGCCGATTATGTGCCTATTACGACAATTATATATGTGCCAATTAAAACAAGTTGGTAAAAATGTAAAATTATATTCTTACAAACATCTTTAATTACCTGAGAACCCGATTTGTAACATATTTCTTTTAAGTAGGTAAAAACACTTCCTTTTTCTGCTATCATGGTTTGTCAATCCGATAGATTAGGTATAGACCCTTCTACCAAATCCACTGCAGTCGCAGTGACTTCTTGTCAGAAGTTTATGGTGGCAATTTGCTGGGGTCTATTTTTGTACACTGCATGGATTGCCTCTAAAAAAACTATAGGAATTTTAAATGGAAGTGGAATTAATGATAATGAGCTAGAGTTTGCCTGTATGTGGGTTTGCTAAATCCAGCTGTTGCATATTATATCAATAAGGCAGGAATTCTTGCGGATATGCTAAGATTCTTTTAAGAAATTTGATTTTCTCTTTCTGCTGGTGACGATCATTTCAATTCGTTTCGTTTCGATTCGTTTTTCTGCTGGTGACGAGTTTAACTGGAAATAACTTTTGAAGCCTCCAAAGTCCGACAAAATGGTTTTTAGAAATTGTTCTGTGTGTGTGTGTGTGTGTGTGTTTGATCAGCGTAACTTAAAAACGGAAAATGGCAAAAAGTTCAAATGTGATGTTTCGTTTCTGCTCGGTCAGAATTGTTTTGATCAAAATTGGCCAACCAGATAAACCATTTTAATGAATCATTTTTTTTATTTTTTGCAATTTTCTCGTAAACAGCTCAAACGATTCTGGGATGTCGACTAATCATAAAAGGAGCCATATAGCACAATAGATCGTGTAGGTCGCAGTGCATAGGTCCCTCCTCCCTCCCCCAAGAAGCTACAACTTTCATTGAATCATTTGTCCCGAACAATCGTTTAAGGGGTGTAGGTGGCGTTAGGTTCTGGAGGAGGTGTGGCGTTAGGTTTTCCTCTAAAGTACCATTTCAATGTATTACATCATCCTATCATCTATATAATAATATTAATATGAAACTAATGTGTTGCCATAATGCTAGCTTTGAAGAAAATCGGTTCACCGGAAATCCGACTTTTAGATGTTCTTTCATAATAGATATACACTGTCACATATATAATTATAAAACATATGTAAATTTTCTGTGATATATAAAATTTGTAAATCGGTAAAACCGTGAATATAAATCAAAACTATGTAAATAGTACGAGACAGTCGTTGTAATAGAATCCTATTACAGTCGCGTAAGTGTTTCCACTAGGTTCTGTTTCATCTTCTCATCCAATTTTACGGAAATCCAATACGCACGTCACGATTATGCCAATTTCATAATAGGACTGCACAAGTCACAGGTTTCTCACCATCTTTCCTGAGTTAGGGGAAATAATTTAGGCACTTCTGGTCCTGAAATCAGCTAAAATCCACTATTTTATATTAAACATGCCTGGCTAGTATTGGTTGTATATTGTAAGAAACGGTATCCACATTTCGTGGGCTACAATGAGCATCAACTATTGAGCTTTCCTCAGAATATTGAATCAGTCTTTTGAATTAAATTTGTTTCATAAATCAGAAGCTAAGATGAATTTATGTCCTTGAATCGTTTGACTTGTACTAGTCGAATCCTGAGATGTTTCAGTAGGTTTCAGAAGGTTTGCTTTCGAAAAATATTCTTTAACCTCATGCTTTATCCGAACAACTTTTGAGTAGCATATTTCTTAGAACAAGACCCATCTGGCAAAGGTAAGAGCTTTAAATATTAAAACTCTTCTAAACTAATTCCCCTATAGGGTTGCTTTTTTTAGTATGTTGTGTAGTACGTCAAGTTGGGATTGCCCAGTGATGCCATGATTTTTTGAAGATTTTCATATCAAAATAACAATTTATACTTTTCTTTACTGCTCTAAGAGGAAGTATAGCGATCGCATCAAAATTTTGAAAATTGAATTTTGGAAAATATAAGTGAGATCCTCGGAGAATGAAAAAAATATTTTCAGAGAATAGGATGCGTGAGTGTGTGAATATATATCTCAAAAAACGAAAAATTGTAGGAAACTCAAAATGACGTTCCGTTTTGGTACCATCACCGTCTGACACGATCTGGGGCAAAATCCATCCGTTCAGAAGGAGACTTTATTGAAATTTTTGTTTTCAGTTTTTCGCGAGTTTCTCGAAAATGGACTCCAACGATTCTCTTTAAACTTGGCATACTATAGACCTATCACTTTTATTTCAATAATTTTCCCAACAAAATTGACCTCATCGATTCCAGAGAAGCTTCAACTTAAGATTTATATATTTTAGGCATTGGATGCAGTTAAGAGCGCTGCCTAGAGCGTAGGTACTATAGTGTATTCAGAAACATGTACCAGCTACATTTATTTAATATGCCAGGCAAAAAGTACTTTAAATCGATTTGAAGAAAATTTATTAATTAGGATTGAAATAATTGCAGTAAGACAAAGTGGCGTGTGAATGTGTCCGTGTATGAAGCAGTTTTTTTTTCACCCGAGGGTAAACAGTCTTAGAGAATATGACTATTTTACCATATCAGCTGATCAACCATATGACATCCAAATATCAGCTGATCTCTAAAATAATAAGAAAAAGTTATACGTTCTAAAATTTCACAAATAAAGCCAATATTTCAAAATAAATTAGTGAATTAAATGATAAATTTCAAACAAATGTAATGAATGTTCATCATTAGTATTAATAATAAATATATTTATAGGACGAACATAGAAATAAACAAGGTCATCGCGTTTTAATACGAACAACTTCGTTGATGAGACATAGTCTATAAATAACGCTATCCCGGTCGTTAATATACAGGCGCCAAAACTCCACGCCCATTTATTTCTCTTCAACTATCTTTATTTATTTAATTTTTTTACTTTATACATGTTTTCCATAATGTTTTTTTCTTCTACCACCTACGCTTGAGAAGACAAGAAATTAATAATAATCAAATAAAAAACACTCTATGCGCAATTTTATTTCTTGGAATTTCACCACAAATTACCACGAATCCAGTTTATACGTATCGCCCTGAAATCTCGCTGTTCTTAAGTATTTTTATCGAGTAAAGAAAGAAAATGATCTTCGCGATGATACCTTCGATGAGGAATGTTAAACAAATGGTCTGAGTTTCAATCACACGCACACACACATATATATATATATATATATATATGTAAAAAATCAAGTGTTATAAGAGGGGCTGTCCAGTTACAGCGAGTTGCTTCAAAGTTCATAACATGCTGCTCAGTCAGAGCTAAATTATGCTAATAACAATGATAATAAAATAATACAATGCCATATCCGTACAGGAATAATTTTGCAACACCGAAAAGGACTGTTTTGCAATTTCCATCATTCACATGAGTGGACTGACTCTTCGTTATACTGCGTCTTACTTTACATATTACTTTATTAAAGTAAATTTTTGGAGTATCCATAATCCGCTCCAGGTCCGCCTAGGACCATTTCCCTCTAATAGGTATATCATACACTTCAAAATTTTCTATTTCAAAACTCGTCCATATATTTCTTCCGAAGAAAGTCAATAAACTAACCGATACAAACTGAAAGAATCGTTAGAGAAATAAAAGAATCATCCATTGAGAGAACCAAAGACATTCAGGCAAAACAGTGAAGATGAGAAGGCTGCAGTGAAGGTGCAGGATGCACTGGCAATCCTATGGCTTTCCAGATTAATATTATTTATTTTGGGGAGGGATCATTCCTACTATCTTCGATTCCCTCTCCACACTTGCTTTAACTACAATTTTTCTCCAAATATCTTCTTTTCTTATTGGATGTTCTTTACTCGTAGGTACCTTCACGACATTAGCCCTAATAATCAATCCTAAGCTTTAAATTTCATTTCGCAGAGATTGTCCAACTTCTTCATATGTACCAATCCAAATTGATCAGTTTACTTTGAGAAAATTTGGCACCACTGTTACAATAGCATTAATCGACAGACGAACAACAATTCTATTAAATAACTAATCCTTCAACAATTAAAAAACTTTTAAAACTCTACAAATCAAAGATATATAAGAAAAACAGATAATTTAATTTATATGGACATTCTTAATATTGATATGATGGAACAATAATGGAACTTTCAAAATTCTGATCTTACTTCAGGCTTTCTAACAGTAAATTTAGGTAAGAATTTTCTTGACAAGGTTTTTTTGTTAAATGCATGTATTTCATGGTTACGCACTCGTGTATAATATGCCTATAATAAATCATTGTAACTTTCTCAACTCACAATAGTTATTTGAAAAGAAATGACATCGTTTATACTAAATATACCTAATACTGTAATATCCGCTTTAAAGAAGAGGTTACTCGGTCACTGCTGTTATTATTATTATTATTATTATTGTCATAATAATAAAAGTAATTACTAAGAGAGAGAGAGAAAAAAGATAAAGAGACAAAAAACATCCAACATGGACGAGATACTAACTCTTGAAACTAATTTTTAGTTCTATTAAAATTGTGCACAAAGAACACACTATACTGTCTACTAAAACAGCTGTTTTTTATTTATTTATTTTTTGTTAACGTTGTCCCACAGCTATTGCCTAGGTGTCTGATTTTCGAAATACATTTTTAGGACTCCTGAGCACGAAAAAGTGGGTTCCAGAAATTGGCCTGGGTCAATTTACGCGAGTGCGTGTATGTGTGCATGTGCGTTTAACTCAAAAACAGAAAATCGCTGAAAGTCAAACTTAATATTTCGTCTAGGTACTACCAGCAGTTTAATATTTCGTCTAAGTACAACCAGCAGTTTCGCGACAAAATATGTCAACCTCAAATAAAATTTTCATGAATGTTTTTTTTTTGCAATTTTCTAGAAACTCACTCCAACAAGTTTCTTATACTTCGTTTATAAATAAATAAAGGTTAACATTTTTATTTCAAACAGTTTTCCGGTAGAATTTATTTAAAGGGATTCAGCGGGGGAGATAAGTTAGACTTCCCCTAAAGTACCGATTCATTCTAATTTACGTTTCTTACATCTACATAATATTAATAAGAATTATATCAGTTGCCAAAATGCCGATTTTGATGGAAATCTACCGTTCAGAAGGCGACGTTAGAGAACGGATTCTTCAGTTTCATGCAATTGTCTAGTAAAAACATCAACGTGTTTCACTAAACTGGTGTACTAACTAAATATATTTTAACCTGTCACTTTAGATTGAATCTTTTTCTGAGAAACCTGCTTCTAGGAGGGTTATAGGAGAGCGCGGAGGTCACACTGTCCTCTTATTATGGTTTTGGCTTTTCCCATATATATATATATATAATATTACCTAAATTTATAATATATAATATATATTAATTAATACAAATTAATACCAATTATACCAATTAATACAAATTAATCAAGAACTTTTCTTTAAAATAGTAACATTCAATGTTTAGTTAGGCTGGCCATAAAAATGGTGGTGGGGATTTTGCTTGAATACCTGAGCGGCCTTATGTGGAGCACTCTATCAAAATCAAATTTAAACTTTAACTACTGATATCCCCCCCCCCGATACCCCTATAAAATCAATTTTTTGGGGGAAAAATAATTATTCAAAAAAATTGATATGTTTATATCTATTCAGTAAACATACCAAGTTTAAACAAAATCGTATAAAAGTTTTCGAGAAAATTCCAAAAACTAACCTCATCTGCACACTCGCATTTCCCGCTACTCGATTTTCTTCAAAGTTAAAGAAAATCAGTCAATTTAAAGTGCGATTTTACAGAATAAGTTCTGTAGAGTGGGGCGGCCTCTTTGATAGCTTATGCCTTTCTTCTTTTCTCTCTCTCTTTTCTTTTCCCTCAAATCCATTTGAATAACTTGATGTATTTTTTATTGCAGTCTATTAACTATTATTGTTTTTATATAGTTTTTTACCAATCAGTCACCCACAGATCACAGGTTTTATAAGGCAAAACAAATCGGAATTAGAATACAACACTTTATTGTACTAAATAAAGCCAGCCTGACATACGACTATCCTAAACGCAATACAACACAATGTACACACCCAAGTTCTTAGCTCAACTGTTCGCACACGAGTTCCATCTTACCCCCTCTCAACCACTCCTCCAGGTTCTCCAACCCTTCAAACATAAATTTCCTTGACGTTGTTAATCCAAATTCTGGGCGATAACATTCGCCCATCTTCAGTTCGGACGTCCTCGTTCACTACTACATCTGAGCTCAATAAAATAAATGTATCGCAACTTCGTTTTATAGAAACTCTAAATATCAGTAACATAGTCTTCAGTCTTGCAGTGGAACGCGCTGCTTCGGTTGGAGAGCATTGTTTCCTGTGGGGCTCGTTCTTGATTCTACCATCTTGTTCGACATTGCTTTTTACACCCTTCATGTCTTTGTCTGCGCCAGACTCTTCCTCGCATTCACTTTTATCTTCGTCATTCACTGGCATTATCTTCGTTCCCTCCCGGTAATTACTGATTTCTTCTTCTTCTTCTTCGTCATTGTCACTATCAACATCTTCCTCCTACTGAATATCTTTGCCTTTCGTTCCGAAAGTTTTCAATGATGATACATGAGCAGTAATTGCGTATAATCTTCCCTCTTCTTCCCTAAGACTGGCTAATCTACACGCATTTCCAGGCAAAACTTTTGTTAACACTGGAGGTCTCCAGAATTTTGCAATTTCGTTGGCTCGCCAGTTTTTACAGGCCCTCTTTTAAGATAAACAACCTCAGCTATTACATATTTCGGACCTTCACAGTGCCTTCTTTCATATCTTTCCTTCCACTTCTTCTGCTCCTTGAGAATCCTTTCTCTAACTTCCAGTTGCACTCCAAGGACATCACTTCTCATTTCTCCTTGATTCACCACTCTCGCCAATACATTCTGGATATTTGCTGAAAATCCAAAGGCTGTCTCAAATGGTGTATGCCCAGTTATTTTATTGCGGCTATTGTTCAGGCAACTTTCTACGTAGTTTAACTTCCTGTCACAAGTATTTTCCCGTTCTATATAGTTCTGTATGACGGGTAACAGAGTTGCGTTCATCCGTTCTACTAGTGCATTTGATTGTGGGTATCTAATCGATATGAGGCTATGTATTATTCCATGGGAAGCACAAAACACTTCAAAGACCTTAGATGTGAAGCCAGTTCCACGATCCATAATAACTCTGTTTGGTGGGCCATATGCAAGGATGTAATTTTCCAAATTGGTCACTGTGCCCAAACCAGATGTGTTTTTAACTGCATAAAGTTTCGTAAATTTTGTGAGGCTGTCAATGATAACCAGCACAAAATTGTTCCCTTTAGTCGATTCAAAAAGGACCTAGTGATCCATGTGGACGACTTGAAACGGCCGATATCCAGGAGCTATAGGTGTCAGCAATCCAGGCCCCTTTCCCCGAGGAACCTTATAAACTGTGCACTCCGGGCAAAGTCTTATGTGTGTTTTAACATATCTTTTCATTTTGGAAAGTAATAGCTTTCCTTTATTTTGTCTACTGCACGGTCTACAGAGAAGTGCCCTCCTAAGTCATGGTACTTCACTACTATACTCTTCATCATACCCTTCGGCACCACCCATAGTAATTTAAACCCTTCATCGGTCTTTACCTTTCGATACAAGAGATCTTTCTTAACTTCATAATCCCTTAATAACTTTTTAGCCCCTTGATCCTCACCTTTGTTATTTAATTTCTCTTTTATTATTTTCAGCTCATTATCACTACTTTGGAAAGAAAGTACATATTCTTCCTCTGTCATGGCTGTAAAGAGTTCTAATTCATCCTTTAATAACTCTTCTTTTGTTTCACTATCCTGAAGAAAGGGTGCTCTGCTCAGGGCATCCCCATGGCTCATCCTTTCGCCACTCTACATCATATTCCTGCAGCAAACCTAACCATCTGGCTACCGAGGATTTTTAGTTTTATACGAGTTTAAATATATCAGGGCTTGACAATCAGTAATCACAACCACGTGAATTCTTATTAATAGCGATCTTAATCTTTCCAAGCACCCAGACTATTGCCATTAGTTTACTGCTGTGGTAGAACCTCTCTGAGTAACTTGTCTTTTTACTAATACAGTAGACTAGGTTCATTAGGCCATTGTCTCCCATCTGTAGTAACAGTCCGGCAAGTCCAAGTGAGCTCGCGTCTGTGAAGCTCAGTATACTTATTGGGATCGAAAAGCTATAATACCGGCTCAAATAGCAATGCTCCCCAAAAATTTCTCAAATGCGGCCTGCTGGCTATTAGTCCAGGTAAAAACGATCCCCTTTCTTGTCAAATCCGTAATCGGTTTCGCAATCCGGAAAAAGTTTTTAATAAATCGCCTAAAAAATTTGACCAGTCCAATGAATCTTCTCACTTCGTGTACACTTTTAGGAGTCGGAATTCAATTTTCATTGTTCCAGGCCTGATCCCATCTTTAGAAATTACGAAATCCCAAATATTCTACCTCTTCCGCTCCGAAAACACATTTACTTAATTTCAGGGTCATCTTGCCAGCGCGCAAGGCTGCCAACACTGCCTTCAGTCGTTCTAAGGCTTGTGCCCAATCGGAAGCGCCAATAATGAGATCACCTAGGAAATAGTGGACTTCTTTTCCTCTTAATGGACCCAGAAGTGTGTTCATTAGTTTCTGGAATTCCGCAGCCCCATTTGTCAACCCAAATAGCATTCTGGTAAATTCTCCACTTTCATCAGGTGTTATGAACGCTGTTTTGGCCCTTGCTTCCAACGGAATCTGTAAATAACCATAAGCGTAGTCTAAGGTAGTAAATAATTTACTTCCACTAAGTTGTTCGAGCGTTCGAGAGTTTTTTAGTTAATAAATGTGCAAGCGCCGACGGAGGATAAAGAAGACAAAGTTAAATATGCGTTTTACGAAGAACTAGAAGCATTGTATAACCACATGCCTAAAAGAGATATAAAAGTGTAGATTGATATACATGCGTCAGACATTTTTGATTTGAGAAGCTGTCGTGGAGCTGATTGTGATTCTAATCACTATCTGGTGTGTGTAAAATGTAAACAGCGAATTACGAAATTAAAAAAACAGTCAGGTTATAGAATAGAAAAGGGGAATGTGGATAGGTTACAATGTGATGAGAATTCTAGGAGACAATACGAAGAGGAAGTAGAAAAGTTCTTAAGAAACCCAATCATGTACTGAGGAGAAGAGGATATAAACCAGCAGTGGAAGGTAATCAAGGAAGCTATGATGAGAGTAGTGGAAAGTGCCGTAAGAAAAAGGAAAAAGTGAAAAGAAGTGAATGGTATGATGAAGAGTGCAGGATGGAAGTGGGGGAGAGAAATAAAGTAAGACTCAACATGATAGCTAGAGCTACCAGCGCAATCGTTCAAGAAGATAAGAGAGCTAAATAAAATATGCAGGAAAAAGAAAAGAGTATTTGAGTTAAAAAGATTGGAAAAAATGGAAGAGGATGGAGAATACAGTAGAATTAGAGATTTTTACACTGTGTGAAGTTGGAGAGGAAAGGTTGCCAGCCAAACACGGGTTTCTGCCGAGGAAAAGATGGTGCGCTGTTAAGCGGGGAGACACAAGTTAGAGAGAGATGGGCGAAATACTTTGAAGAGCTCCTCAACATGCGAAGCGACATCGAATTTGATAGCGAAGAAAGTAAGAAGTACGCAACTTATTACAATGATTACGTAGAGTATCCCGACAAAGAAGAAGTTGAGGAAATGATCATGAGCTATAAAACAATAAGGCGCCGGGAACTGATGGCATAGTTTCCGAAATGGTAAAGCAGGATGGTGCCCTATTTTGGGAAAGAATCTTTGACTTAGTAGTAAATATTTGGGACACAGAAAAGATGCCGGAAGAATGGTTGGTTGGAGTAATATGCCCCCTCTTTAAGAAAGGGGACCGGGCGAAAATTATAGAGGGATCGCAATGTTACCCGCTGTTTACAAAATATTGGCTAAGATAGTAGCAAAACTGCTGATTCAATATTCAGAAAAAATATTAGGGGACTACCAAGCAGGCTTTCGCAGGGACCGTTCGACCGTCGATCATAACTTTTACATGCGGTTGATGCATGAAAGTGCTATGAATATAACATTGATCTCCATCATCTATTTGTAGACATCAAACAAGCATACGAAAGTCTGTATAGGACCAAGATCTATGAAATTCTACATGAGGTGGTATTCCTATGAAGCTGATCAAATTAGTAGCGATGTGCTTACGGAACTCGTCTGCACAAGTTATGGTACAAGGTGGCTGCTCAGACGTCTTCAACATAAACAGAGGACTTCGAAGGGGATGTGCTGTCAACCTTGCTATTCAACCTTAGTTTCAAGGATGTAGTTAGAAATATAGATTTGAACTCGAATGGAACGATCTTCAACAGATCCAGATAATATCTCGCTTACGCAGAGATGATATCGTCCTAATCGGAAGGACTTTCAAAACCCTGGAAGAGTGCTGTGAGCAATTAGAAAGAAAAGCAAAGTCCGTAGGTTTAAAGATTAACTACGAGAAAACCCATTTATTTTAATTTCCTGCCTCTCTGCTGATGAACATCTGCAAGGTTTGGCAGTCACAGGATCACTTCCTGGTATTTCTTCAATATCAATTTCTACCATATCGGTGCATCCTAACTTCTTTAAATTAAAAGCAAAACAGTCTCGAAAATCATTGAGCATATTCACTAATTCTAAATGTTGTTTGTACGTAATCACTTTTCCTACCTGAACCTCAGACAGCGAAATGGGTCTTATGGAATCCTCGTCTTCAGGCAGCTTCCGAACAGGTATTTTCAATAGGTCTCTAGCAACAATGCTTCCTTCCTTTCGTGTTATTGCCTTACCTCCATATTCCCCTGGCACTTTTAATTTCTTTGTTATACTAGATGAACCTCATTTGGTCTTAATTGAACTGTTTCTTTTAATTTAAGTGGATCCTTCTGTCACTACATCAAAATATTTAAAAATGGAATTTTCCTTCTCGGCCAATTGGAAATTATTATCGACCTTGTAATAGCATAGCCCAGGCGCGTCTACGACACTTCGACCTATTATCAAATTATATGGGATACAGGAATCCGGCACTACGACAACTAGTACACTGTTAACAATGATCCCATTTATTTCCATTGCAACTATGGTCTTACCCAGGTTTGGTTATGTTATTTATCCCAATCCCCAATATTTCCGTATCATATATATACTGATTGCTAAATTCATCTCGACGGCTATTGAATGCCTTAAAATAGTTCGACTACTTCCGGTATCAACCAGTCCTTCCAGCTTATAGTCATTCACTTTAACTTTCAACAGATATCCAGAACTGTCTTCTCCACTCCTCGAAGTAGTTATTAGGGTTTCAGTAGCCAATTTGTTTACACTCCTATTTTGTTCTGTTTCAGGACATTTTGACTTAATGTGCCCCGGTTTTCCGCGTTTAAAACATTTAAATGAAGTATTGTTTGTTGGGCAATCTCTAGAAATGTGTCCCCTTGTCTTGCAGACATAACATTTTCGATCAAACCTCGCCTTGGGAGTTCCGCCCTTCAGATCACCTAAACCACCTTCGGAGAGTCGGAAAATATTTCAGGTTTTAACCCAGTGCCCTCCGGAACGCCCTTCTTTGTAGCCAGTCCCAATTTTCTCTCTGCGCTGTAGCACTCCTCCCTGTTGACCTCCATTCCTGCTCCATCCTGTTGCCTCGAATATCTGCTAGCAACTCATCCTCATTATTATGTGTCTTTAAAAATAATAAGTTACTCAATTCCTTGCTCCACAACCCCTCCAATAACTGTTCCTTTATTTCCTTAAATTTCAAGTTTAAAACCCTACATAAACTTATCTTATCATGAAAGTAATCTTTAAGATCCCCCCTCTTCTTTGAATTCTGCTATGCATTAAACGCCACCGTCAGACACACTCACCTCAGAGGCGAAGGTTCCCTTGAATTGAGTTTCAAAATTTATCTAATCTTTAAAATGCCTACTTAAATACCAATTCCTGGTAGGACCAACAAAATGAGTTCTTACTATTTCAAGCTTAAATGGTTCCGGCCACTGATGTAGTCTGGCAGCAGAGTTAATTGAATCTAACCAATCTTCTGCAATACAAACAGCCTCTATACCACAAAAATCCTAATTTTGTAGTTGGACGTTAAGCCCTGTTACAGCCCTCTGAATATAGGGTGGTGTTGTTCCGGTTAGCTCAGTGAAGACGGGGGGGTCCTTTGCTATAGGGAGTTGGAGAGAGAGGAGAAGGAAAAAGGAGGACGGGAAAATTATGGCAGTGATAAACGAAATAGAAGGATAATATCAATAATAATAGTTCGGGAAAATAATAGTATTCAAAATAAAAAAAAAGGAAGAAAAAAACAGGAATTATAAGGATGGGGTTACGAATAAGTAATCAGGGCTACTATTAATAATGGTATTAAAATTAATAATAATAATTGATACAAATTAATAATATAAAAAAAAATAAACAAATAAATAAAGAGAAAGAAAAGAAGAAAAAAATAGATGAGCGAAACAAAAAGAAAAAAAATAATGTAGAAAGAAAAAAAAAAGAATGGGTCTCGCTGGGATTGAACTGGCGTCCTACTAGTTATCAGCCTACTCACTTTATACGCACGGCCACTGCTGTCGTGCTGGTTGACTACCTAAAACTTACTCATTACTTTTGAGGGATAGAGGACAAACAAACAGGCTTTGATTGGTTTTACAAAACAGTTTTCTCCTCTGTATTTTCAAATAAACAAAAAGAAAATTTACACATACCCTTTACAAAGAACAGTAAAAGAAAGAAATAAACTAAAACTTACTTACAGTTATGTGTACAGAGGGAAAAAAAGAGTAAAAAAAAAAACTATCTTCTTCTGTAACCAACAAAAAGAAATTAAACACTTATAACTATAAATATATATAAAAGAAAAGGGAAAGAGCAATATAATGAAAGAAATAACTATTAAAATGAAAGCGAGTGTCACTTATTTCAGGAAAAAGGGAAAAATAACGAAAAAGAAGACTAACTTGTCCTCTTTCTGATTCACCGGTTGTTGCAAACTGGATGTTTTCGCTGGTATTTTCTTAAATTCCTCGGGTTATACACTTGAAGGGCAGAACCTGAGGTTTTGGCTGCCTTTTCTTTTATCTGATGTTGCCACCTGTTGGTGGAGTGTTCGTTCTCCAGCTGGGCAGTTCCTCGTTCGACCAAAATCCCCTTAAGGGCAAGAAGAATATTCTACAGCGCCGGACGTGGAAAAATCCGTCACCCTGACGTCGCCACTCACTGTAAATTATTTCATTTCGGGCCCGAAAAACTAACTTAATGCAACCTTCTCCACTGTTATACAGTAGCCTGTTTCCCTTTCTCTATGCTCCCCTCTTCTTCTCCGTCTCCGTCCGTCCTTCCTTCCTCTTCTGAGGTACGATTCCAACTTCCCTTTTCCTTTTACAACTAATCCTATTATATCCTATTCTTAAACTATCCTATTTCTAACTTAATCTAATATACATCCTAAACTAACTTAGCCTATTTCTTATCCTAACTTAACATACGGCCTATCCTAACTTAATCTACATCTACATATTAGCTTACATTTACTTTTTTACTTCTAAAGGCCTTATTCTACCTTAATCTACAAAAAAAAAAGGCAAGTCCTCGATACCTCAATTTATGTTTCTTTAACCGTAATATTCTCCCCCTCTCCTCGGAAGAAAGGAGGGAAGAAGGAAGGGCGGCAATGCGGCCTATGAAGCAATATAATATCGTGATAAGGGAGTTAGGATCCAAAGTGGGATTTGGAAGACTAGTAATATTTACTGATTATCGCAAGATTGTTAACGGACTTTATAAGCAAGAATAGTAAAACTTATTAAATGAAAATCTACAGATAATAAAATGAATAATTAAAACAAAAAAAAAAATGGTTTTTAACCTCAAAAAATGATTACACACAGCTGATAGTACAATAAGTGGTTATTTGTTTATAGAAAGATCCGTTAGAGACATTGTGGCTGTTCTCAGCTGATGTTTAGGAAGAGCTGGTCTCAATTAAGACTGGGACAGTAAATTAAAAAAACTTTGAAAAGTGTGATCATAACGTAAAATACAAAAACAAAAATAATAATAAATTAAAAAAAGTAGGAACTCGGTCAAAAGAAGAAATAGAAAGAAAAGAAGATGCTACAGGTATAATAAAACTTCCACGCTCTCCAGTGCCTATAAAGGGAGCCGTGGGTAAAAAAAAACCTATAACATTAATTTGTCAACGTACTAATATAGACTAATTCAAGAAACAATTATGCTAATCACCTACTGTAAGATTTAAAAGAGAAAGCATCTTGAATTTACGATTAGAAATGGGAGGGAGGACCCAAGTTCTTAATAACTTGGTAAATTAATAATATAAGGATATATTAGTTCGAGGCAAAACAAAACTAAAAATAATAAGATGTTCATACAGCAATGGTCAGATGAGTTTTTTAAAAGACAATTCTTTATTTGCTGTACGTTTCGGACACCATTGGTGCCCTTCTTCAGAAGCTCTTTAGGATAAAAGACTTTAGGAAGAAGAGATTGGAAAAAAAGAAGCTAAAAATAAATTAAAAACTAAAAGTAGTTTACGATGTTTTCTTGAATCCATTTTAACTTGTAATTTATTCCAATGTATAGAAAATATTTTATTTCGAAAATATATTTATTTTCCTATGTATACATATACTCCCTCTCTCGGGGCGGGTGTTAGTGGTTATGAGCACAGACTTGTAAGTGGGAGGACCCCAGTTCGAGTCCCGGTATAACTGCTAAATTTTATATTGGTATGAAAAATGTTAACAGTAAAGTAGGTGCTTCCGCCACCGTCCACGACACCTAATTTGGTAGTTGGACGTTAAGCCCGCCGGAAAAAATAGGCAATTACTTTACTTTACTTTTTTTTTTTTTTACTCACTCTCTCGCAGTCTTATACACGGTAAATTACACTTCCAACTTTTAATTTTTATTAATTATATAAATATTGCTGAAGTATTTGTGTAATTGTGTCAAATCTTCTTAATTGAATTTTACTAGTAAATACAACTTTGGAGGTTTCTTGAATAGTAGGAAAAACTGTTTTTAACGTGTGTATGTGTGTGTGTGTGTGTGTGTGTGTGTGTTTAACTGTATGTGTGTGTGTTTGCGTGTGAACAGAATATCTCAAAACCGGAAAGTCGCAGGACGCTCAAACTTGGCATTCTGTTCTTGTACTACCATCGCAACAGACACGAAGTTTGGGGCATATCCACCGGACGTGGAACTTTACTGAAAGTTCTTTTGAGATTTTATTTGTGATTTTCTCAAAAGCGGCTCCAACGATTTTCTTTGAACTTCGTATACTATTTATGCACATAATTACCTATCACTTTTATTTTTAAAATGTTCCTGAAAAAAAATTGATTTTTAGGGGTTATGGGGGAACGATAGCGTTACGTTTCCACTAATGTACCTTCAGTATGATATACGGTGTGTAATGTGTAGATCTTTGAGAGAAATAATTTAAAAAATATATATATATATATATATCATGATTTTATAATTGGGGGTGAGTCGGTTTCCTCCTCGTGGTGCCCCTGGATACTGTTCGACAGGAACTGAACGACTGACACATGTGCTGCAACCTGAGGGCATATATGGATGCTGTCTCAGGAAGTAATGCTCCACAACAACCGGACCAAAGAAGCAACACATAGGGTGTGTGCATTCACCCTGGAGGGGCATCCCCCCGTTTGCACTAGAGACTATAGGCCGATTCCCTATAGTCCCGAAATAATTTATCACAAGTACGCCAAGAAATAGAGCTGGACTGATTTTAAGGAACACGACCCGGCGAGGAAAAAGGTTTATACGTTTAGGAACATGGAATGTTAGAGGATTGGGGGGAAAGGAGGAAGAGCTTGCGGACGAAATAAAGAAGCCCAAGGTGGATATTTTGGGAATCACAGAGACAAAGAAGAAAGGCACGGGGGAGTCCATAATAGGTGATTATATAGCCTATATTCCGGAGTGAGCTACGGTGAAAGGGCCAAAGGAGGAGTGGGGTGCATTTTCCATAAGGAGCTCAGTAACAGACTGAAAGGATGGAGAGGTGTCAACAGTCGTTTGATGGTGGTAGAGATTGAAGAGGAAAACGAAGAAAACCTGACAATCATAATTGGGTACGGCCCTAATGAAGATGCCAATTCAGCAGACAAGGACGCTTTCTTTGAAGCACTTCAAAAAGAAGTGGACAGCGCCAAGGATAACATTATAGTCATCGGCGACCTCAACGGCAGAGTAGGCTGCGATGGGAAGAATTGGAACGGAGCGCTAGGGAGATATGGAGAAACCCATCTTAATGATAACGGAGAAAGGATTCTGGATTTTTGCATAATGAATGACCTGGTGGTGGCCAACTCACTCTTCCCTCATAAAGAGGCTCATAAATATACAAGAGAAGAACCCAACAGGGGAGAAAAGTCAATCATAGATTACTTCCTAGTGGAAAAGAAGGCGGTAAAGGACCTTATAGATGTAAGAGTACAGAGAGGCCATGAAATAGGTAGTGACCATTATCTAGTAAAATTAGATAGAATCTATAAAGAGAAGGTTGGAAGTGGCAGAGGTGGAGGTACGAAGGCCCCTCCAAGATATAAAATCCAGGCCTACAAGCTAAGGAAGGAGGAAGTGGCTCAGACCTATCAAGAGGAACTCGACAATTTGGAAGAATCGGGACGATATAATTGGGATAGCGATGATATAGAGACATCCTGGACAGCGTTTAAGACACTATTGCTGGAATCAGCCGAAAAAGTCTGCGGAAAGAACAGAGTGGGAGGAAGAAGGAAAAGAACAGCATGGTGGACAGAGGATATCAAAAGGGAGGTAAAGAAAAAGAAGGATAAATGGAAAGCATATCTCACCTCGAAAACAAACACAGATTATGAGATATACAAGATCCAGAGGAAGAGAGTAAAAGACGGTTTTAGCAGCAAAAAGGAGGAAATGGGAGGAGTTCGGGGAAAAAATGGAAGAAAATTATAAGGCAAACCAGAAGGTTTTCTATAAAGTATTAAAGAACATGAGGAGAGAAAAAGAACCAGTATTGAAGTTTATTAAAGATAAGGAAGGTAGGATCTTTAAGAATGATGTTGAGGTCATGGAAAGGTGGAGAGAATACTTCAAGGAGTTACTAGAGGCCGAAGGAGAGACGGGAGAGATAGACCAGGAGATGGGAGAGGAGCGGGAATAAGACGATTTTATAGGTGAGGACGAGTCGAAAAGCTATAATAAAATTGAAACAGGGCAAGGCCCCAGGCACCGACGGTATAACCGGAGAGATGCTGAAATACATGGGAGCCAAAGGACAACGTATTATGCAACACCTCCTCAACCTAGTCTGGAAAAAGAAATGCATTCCCCAAGAATGGGAGATCTCAACAATAGTACCAATCTTTAAGAAGGGGGATAACAGAGAGTGCAAAAATCATCGAGGTATTTCTCTTCTTTCGATACCAAGTAAAGTTTACTCAAAAATATTAGAAACGAGACTTAGGAAGAAAGTGGAGACTTCATTAATGGAGGAACAATACGGGTTCCGGCAAGGCAGGACCGTTCAGGATCTTATTTTTGTAATAAGACAATTGTCTGAAAAGCTCATAGATAAAGGAAGAGGAACAAGAGTATGCTTTGTGGACCTCACAAAAGCTTTCGACCGAGTTAAGAAGAGAGATATAAGAGCAGCACTAGAGGAAAAAGAAGTTGAGACAGGATTGAAGAAGGCCATTCTAAGTCTCTACAATCGCACGAGGAATGTGGTAAGAACTACTAACCATTTGTCAAGAGAATTTACCACCACCCAGGGCATCCGGCAGGGCTGTAGTCCGCTACTCTTCACAATTGTTATAGACGGTGTTCTGAGGAGGGCGAAGGCAGGAATGAGATCGTTTACATTAGGGTAAAGAAATATGATCCCAGTACAATATTGTCCTTGCATTCGCGGACGATTTGGTAATTTTTGGCAACAACGACACGAACCTCCAGCATAACCTTCGGGTTCTCCAGGAGGAGTTACGAGGAATAAATATGGAGGTTAACAAAGACAAGTCCAAAGTAATGAGAATAGGAAGGAGAGATGGAGCCGTTGCTGGGAACAGAGTAATAAGATTAGACGGGGAAACCCTGGAGCAAGTAAGCTGCTTTAAGTACCTGGGAGCTCATATCCAAGAACATGGGTACATAGACGAGGAAATAAAGGAAAGGATTGGAGCAGCCGGAAGACTGTTTAATAGCCTCAGAAGGGGTTTCCTCAACAAAAAAGAAGTGTCAGAAAGCTCAAAGAAAGCCGTCTACAAAAGCACCTTTCTTCCAATTCTGTCGTACTCATGTGAATCATGGACCCTGACAAAGAAGCATGCCTCTCAGATCCAGGCCATGGAAATGAAATATCTGAGGAGAACAGAGGGGAAGTCCAGGAGAGACAGAATTAGAAATACACGATCAGGTCTAATTTAGGCATGAAACCAGCAGCTGAAAAAATAGAGCAGCACCAACTGAGATGGTATGGCCACATCAACAGGATGCACGACAGCAGGCTGGCAAGGATCACTTTTGAAACCAAGGGAGAAGGCAGACGGCCTAGGGGTCGGCCTAGGAAAACTTGGGAGCAGGCAATTAAGGACTCTTTTGATACGAGGAAGCTCGACTGGGCGAAACGAAAGCAACTGGTACAAGATAGGGCAAACTGGAGAAAGCTCTATAAAACGACCTCTCACACTGCAATTAGTGGTACACGAGACGCAGTTTAAGAAGAAGAAGGAGAAGATTTTATAATTAAGTAAAATAGATGAGTTAAGATATATTTAATATTGATTGCTATTTAGAGCACTCTCAAGCCTGGGTTTTTCGAAGGTTGGGTGAAAACAATAATGAACAGTTATGAAGGTAGAATACCTTTACTTACAATAGAAAGGAATTTCCCTTCCTTCCGCGGTTCAAGGGAGGGAGGAAATATATATACTAGACCAAAATTGTAGTAGGGGATCGGTATATAGGAAAAAGGAGTGCAATCCGAAAATGTATATTAGTGACATAGTGCAAACCCAACCTTCAACCAAGTTTTATATGTAAGTCTTATTATAAATTAAATCCTCTAATTCTGGTTTTATCTTAAAGACAAGATTTTATGTGATATATCTATTTTCACTTAATTTGTTATTATTAAATATATACATTGTAATAATGATTTATGTATTATTTATTTTACATCCTCTCCTAGTTCAGATGAACACAGACCTCACGAGATCCCTTTAGAAAAGATTTAAATTATAAATTATAATTATTTACTATTTGAATTATTTTTTTGTACCCCCCCTTCTATCGACATAATATTAATACACATTAAAAGTATTGATAGAATTCCAAATCTGAAGATAATCGGTGCAAGTGCGATTTTACAGAATAGGCTTTTGACTGGCTATGCTTGTTGTATAGTGTTATGTTTGTGGACCTACTGGAATTAATCTCTCACATTGCTCGTAATAAAAATATAACTTATGTGCGGCATATAGATTATTTATTTCAATGTGAAGGGACATAACATTTCTTCCTTTAAATCAGACGACGACCCGTCGACTACCGACTACTTGGACAGTTTACTATTACATCTGTAGGCAGTAGATCTTGGGCGAAACCTCCAGACCGTCCATGCTAGGGTATCATACATAGCACCCAGTGGAACACCAGAACTCGTTGACACCACTGTTATGTTTGTGGAGCAATTGGATTAATCTCTCACATGTGCTCGCAATATAAATACAACATGTGCAGCACATATATAATTTATTTCAACGAAAAAGGTCATAACAGACAGAAATGTATCAATTGTATTTGAAACATTTTTCTGAAAAAATTAATTTTAGAGGGGAATTGGGTGTCTATCAGTTAGTTTCAATTTAAAGCGCAAGCTTTCTTGATTTTATGATAGAGCGCTCCACATAAGGCCACTCAGGTAATCAAGTAAAATCCCTATTTTCTTGGCAGCCCAACTAGATATTGGAACATTGGATTTAAAGAGAATTTCTTGGATTACATTGTGATAATTAGATTAAGAGAAAATGATGTGAGAGTATAAAATTGTTAGGTTTATAAACCGCCTAGTAAGCATTTTAGTTTAATTCAGAAACTAAAATTGACACTTCTGACCAGCCGATTTATAATAACTTGAGCCATATTTTAGAAAATCGCGGAACTAAAATAAGAGAAATAAAAAAATTCAAAATTCAGTAAAGTGGCATGATATTTCCGGTTTACAGATTATGACCAAAAGTTTCTTGTCAAATACGATATTAGATTAAGGTTTCTGTGATTTTTCGTTCTTGAAATATTTGGTTCACACAGACATTCACAAAAAAACAATTCTCTAAAATCAGTTTTTCATATTGCGGGGAACGCAAAATAACTCCCAAAATTTGCCATGATCACCTTATTTTCTCTTCAGCATTAAGGAAGAAGGTATCGAAATAAAAAGTTTTGGTATTTAGTAAAGAATTATGATACTGTTCAAAAACATTTTTGTTTCCGGTTCACACCGCCACCACTTTTCAGTGGTGAAAAGTGTTTTTCATGAAAATGACCGCGGAAACCTAAAAGACCATAATACGATATGTTGTTGCCATAGAAAGGAACTTGAACAAGACATATATCAGTTAAATTAATGACTTGACAAGATATAAGCAGGTGAGCTAAATTGGCAACCTTACACTATACTGAGGTTAATGTCTTTATAAATAATTTAATATATAATATAATCTACCTTGAAATACAATTATCGTTCACATCTATTAAAGATTATTCGCTTAATAGATATTAATTCTAGATAGAAAGTTTTTCATACTATGATAATGATTGGTCCTATGATAGTGTTGTGCACCTTTCACCACACATTCGCTCCTTCATTATTTAAATTTGATTTAATTGGACATCTGGGTGCAACAGTTGTTTGTGTGACTACTGTAACAGCAAGTATTGCGATCAAGTCAAATGTTCAAACGAGTTTGCAACGAAAAATTACATCTTTTAATGTCCCCCGAAGCATGAACGAAATGTTTTTAGATATTGGCGAGTGTGAAGAAAATCTTCCAACAATAAATTACCGCAGTCTCACACTTGATATTCCGTTTAGGTCCACCTCTATTGGAGACGAACTTTTCGGGTTATAGGTGCCACCCAATTGAATGTTTTTTTTTTTCATTCACTTTTACTTTTTTCACTACAGTATTTAGGAAGCTGTGGGTGATGGAGTCACCCCAAGATAGCCACCATTCCAAACAGTTTGATAAACACGGCTTTAATGTACCACTTTAAGGGAGCGTATCGTATAATATTAATAATACATTAAATGCAATGCCACCATGTTCGTTAGCGAATTCTGTCTGTCTGACACAATATGGATTTCTTTGTTCTACAGAATTTTCTCCAAACAAGCACAAATATTTTCTCTTAAAACTTTGGAAAGGTAAATGCACAGATGTAAACGAAAACCAAGATATTTGAATATTTTGCCAGAAAAATTGCTTTTATAGAGATTCCGGGAAGACTTTTCTCGTTAGCTTTCATATATTAGTGGCTTCTCTTCATCTTATGGCTTCATTCACTAGTTTTTAATTATTTCAAGTTTGAAGGCACTTTGTCAATAATATGTAAATTCCAGTAAGAGCAAGTCGTGTGAGCATTACATATTTTTTGTTGAACATACATACATAATACATACATAATACATACATACATACATACATACATACATACATACATACATACATACATACATACATACATACATACATACATACATACATACATACAGATGGCGAATAGTGTTAACACTTGCTTTCAAGGCGCTCTTAAGTTATTACAAAATGTAACAAAAGTTAGTGGTAATTTGCGTAATGACCTAAAGCAAGATATTGTTTTCGCTATTAGTGAGATGAATAAAATATTTTCTAAGCTTATGGAAGAGAATAAAGAACTAAAAACGATAAAAGAAAATAGTGTGCCTAGTGCTAGAGTTGAGTCTAGTGTTGTTGCTGAGAAGATGACGTATGCAATGGCTGCCAAAAAACAAATAACAGGTAAATCACTTGAAAATATAAATTCTAAACCTAGTTTTAAAATGGTAATAAAACCACAATCAAAAGAAATTACGGCAGAAAATATGAAAACTATAATTAAAGAGAAAATTGATCCAAGCTCTCTGAGGGTTGGAATTAAGAATTTTAAATCTTTATCAAATGGAATGGTCCTTATTGAATCTAATAATAAAGATGACATTACTAAGATTTGTGCAGAGATAAATAGTAAGCTAGGGAGCATGGCCAAAGCTGAAGTTTCAAAAAAGTTTAAACCTAGGTTAATTGTGTATGATATCCCAGAGGAAATAAATAAAAATAATGCACTCTCTTCTTTTACAAAAACAAAATTTAGACATTGGTGGTAGTAATATGGAAGTGAATGTCCTCCATTTGCTTGAGCTAAAAAGAATAAATAAAAGACATTTAATAATTGAGGTTGATCCTACCTTAAGGAAAAGAATATTAGAATCCGGTGTAAAACTAATGTGGAACATTTGTCGAGCAATCATATATCCATCTTGAGATGTTTCAATTGTAGCCGTTATGGGCATCACTCGCAAAATTGTAAGAACACAGTAACGTGTACGAAGTGTGCGGCCAATCATGCCTTTAAAGATTGCAAAGCAAATGAAGAAAACTTCACTTGTGTGAACTGCATCACGCACAACAGCTGTACTATCAGATCGGCTCAGAAGTACAACACTAATCACTCTTCTATGAGTAAACATTGCCCTTGTTATGTTGAAAGAATTATAGCTCGAAGTAAAAACATTGATTATGGTACAGACAAAATAAACAATAAACAAAATGAATAAAAATAATAATTCTACATTAAAATGTTTACAAATTAATTTGCAAAGATCGTACAAAGCTACAGCTAATTTGATTGAATTTATAAGTCGTCAAAGCATTGATTTAGTGTTTATACAGGAACCTATTTGCCAGAATAACAAGATAGTGGGCTTTCCAAATAATGTAAAGATTTATCAACAAGGAGAAAACAGAAAAAGAGCGGCAATTATAATAATCAATAAAGATATTGGCACAATTTTGAGTTCAAATTTATCAAATGAAGATCTTATTACACCAGAAATAACCTATAATGGATTGTGTTTTTTGGCGGCAAGTATGTATTTTGATTGTACAAGAGATATTAATGAAGATCTTAGAATTTTGTATGAAGTACTGAATGGGTTTATTGCTAGAAAAATTATCTGTATGGATTCTAATTCAAGATCAAAAGTTTGGTTTGATGAAATAACCAATTATAGAGGAAATGAATTAAACTATTTTCTTGTTTCAAAAAATTTGGTTATTATGAACGGCAATATAAATATACCAACATTTCAAACTTGCAGAGCTAAAACTAATGTTGATTTAAACGTGGCAACTTATGCTATGATACCGCATATCACTGATTGGTATGTAAGTGACGAAGTTTCTGCGTCGGATCACAACTACATTTTATTTAACATAAATCAATCTCATTGTACAGCCACAAATAATGAAAAGTTCAGCACATTTAAGTATAATACAGTAAGTGCTGATTGGTGTAAATTTAATTGTAATTTATACATAAATCTGTTAGATGTAATAGAAAAATGTCCACAATCTGATCTGGATCTTCCTTTAAATTTGGATTTACAGTTAGCGAGTAGAGTGACCAATAGTAATGATCTAAATTTGATAGTATCAGAATTTCAGGATGTGCTGATTAAAACTTGCGACATGTCATTTCCGAGATACAAGAAGAGGAAAGTTAATGACAAAAAATCGGTCCCATGGTGGAATGATGAATTGACAAAATTGAGAAAAGAAGTGAACAAATTGAGGAGAAAATATCAGAGAACTTAAAGAAACCACCAATTAAGTGAAGAAAGGAAATCTGAATATTATAGTTGCAAAAAAGTGTATTCTGAGGCACTGATTAAATCTCAGATAGAATCGTGGAAAGATTTTTGCAACCTAACAAATAAAACACAACCATGGAACTACATATACAAATTTGCAGCAAATAGATTGAAAAGTTCTTCAGTTTTATCAACACTTAGAAAAGAAGATGGCATATTTACTTCAGGGTTGGAGGATACTCTTGAACTTATGATGGATGAGTTTGTAGCGATAGATAATGAACTAGATGATGATTCGATACATGAGCAGAAGAGGCTTCAGGTTGATTTACCGCTAATACTCCTAATGATTTGTTGTTTACCGCTGATGAAATAATGAATATAGTTGAAGAAATGCACAGCAACAAGGCACCTGGCAGAGATGGACTCAACTCTGATGTGTTTCGCAGTGTTTTGCGTTTAGTTCCATTCTACTGTACACCATTGTTGAGTGTCTCAATAGGGGAAGTTTTGCACAGATTTGAAAAGTTTCCCAAATCATACCTCTGGTCAAGCAGGGAAAGGATTTTTCTCAAGAAGTATCCAAATATAGACCTATAAGTCTGCTACCGGTAGGGGGGAAAATCCTTGAAAAATTACTAGTAAACAGAGTGATGCATTTTATTAGAAGCAAGGAACTGATTAGCTCCAATCAATATGGATTTATGCCCCAGAAGTCTTCTACTGATGCTATTATGGCTGCTAAAAAATTTGTTCTTGGAAGTTTAAAAAGGAAAGAAGATGTTCTTCTTATATCATTAGATGTGAAAGTGGCGTTCGACGCTGCAAGGTGGCCGACCATTTTGTGCCAGATGCGAGACTTTGCCTGCCCACGAAATCTATATAATCATACAAAAAATTATTTTAAAGATAGATATGGAATTCTAGAAAAGAATAGTATGACTATAAGGAGAGAGTACTCGAAGGGATATCCTCAGGGATCATGTTGTGGTCCTGGTTTCTGGACATTAGTATATGATTCGCTGCTCAAAATGCACGGAAGCTCAATATTAAAATAATCAGAGACATTTTCCGTGGTAGCCTGCTTCATTTTGTGGTCATCGACCGGTTTCGGGCGTTCGCCCATCTTCAAGATGCGTTTTTCAGACAGTGTGACAACACAGACTTGCATAGAGCCAACTCAGTTTACACACTCTGAAACACTGCACACTCAGAGTGTGTAAACTGAGTTTGCTCTATGCAAGTCTGTGTTATCACACTGTGTGACAAACGCATCCTGAAGATGGGCGAACGCCCGAAACCGGTCGATGACCACAAAATGAAGCAGGCTACCACGGAAAATGTCTCTGATACTTTCCAGCTCTGCGGAACCAACCACCACAACAATTAAATTAATCGCTTTTGCGGATGATCTCTTAGTGTTGGTAGGTGCGAAAACGGTGCTGGATCTAGAAATGATAGCAAATTCTACTTTGTATGAAGTACACTTATGGGCCTGTAACAACAACATGAGATTCAATCCATCAAAATCCCAATTATTCCTGGTCAGCAGGAAAAGGATGAGACAATATGTTACGGTTTCCTTAATTATGGAAAGCTTGGCCAAGTTACAGAATTAAAATATCTTGGGATCATTTTTGATGAGAGATTTTCATGGAGCTCTCACATTGAGCACATCACGTCAAAATGTGCTCAACTCATTCACCGGCTCTCTAGATCTGCTAAGGTGTACCCCAGTATAGGTTGTGATGCTCTGCAGGTCATTTATTCTGGAGCAATACTCCCGCTGTTCCGGCTTAGTTCTGATGAGCTACAGTTTGCCTATAATAAGAAGAAATTATGTTCTATTCAAAAGCAAATGGTAATTCGGATGATCGAGGGATACAAGACTATATCCTTTGACGCTGCTTGCGTTATAGCTAATGTTGTTCCTATCATCTGGAAAGCACATGAAAAACTGGCTCTCTATGAAGTCAGTACCACTTGCTTCAACACAGAGGAAATAACAAATTTGGAATACGAATTCGAGAACCGCGTACCTGCTGAGGAATGGCTTCACCCAGGACTTCTGCCATGTATAAATATTGTCTCCAATGAAAGGTGCAGTGTGTATAATGTATATACAGATGGAAGCAAAATGGAAGGAGGTGTGGGTTGTGCATTTGCAGTGTATGATGTAAACGGCACCGTGGTGCATGAAGAAAAATTTAGGTTAGCCGATTTTTGTTCTAATAATCAAGCTGAACTACTGGCGATCTTAAAAGCTTTGACATGGTTAGGACAGCGTCACGAATCTCCTGAGAAACGTTTTTCAGTGTTGAAGACGGATAGCCAGGTAGCAATACAGAGCATAAAAAATTTAGGAATCAAGCAACCACTATTGGAGAAGATAAAACGGCTTTTGTTTGAGCTTGAAGCGGCTGAATGGACGATTGAATTTATGTGGGTGAAGGCGCACTGTGGTACCGAAGGCAATGAGCATGCAGATATTCTTGCAAAAGAGGCTGCACTTAGTGCGCTTTCAATCTCTTATGACAAGGCTCCAGTATCGCTGCTCAAAGGCCAGTGCAAGCAAGCTTCATATCTTAAATGGGAAGAACACTGGAGCGAATCCACAAAAGGAAGATCAACAAGAGAATATTTTCCTCATATTTTGGATCGTCAACAGGCTGACTATCTTCCCCTAGGCTGTATGGTCACACAAGCCCTAAGCGGACACGAAAAAATCGGGCTTATCTCCACAGGTTTGGACTATTGGACAGTGCACTTTGTTCCTGCGGCGATGTAGCTGACCAAACTTGGGACCACTTAATATTTGAGTGTAAGCAGCATGACAGAGAAAGAAGCCAGTTGATAAGAAAGGCAGTATCTATGGGGAACATTGGCCACTCCAGAAAACAGAGTTGATATCTCGAGTTTTCATTGATGACTTTGTCCGATTTGTAAATAATATCGAGATACAAACTGATTAGTTTGCTTCCATTCTTGGGAATAATGTGTATATAGTGTGTTGTTTAAGTGAACATTCGTATTAAAATTGTGCACATAAATAGTATTTTACACATTAATAAAGTTTTGGAACTATTAATTTATAATTATATTTATATTTAAGTAAAAGTGAAGTTTTTGTTATTATATGTAAAGTATTTTTGTAACAAAACACATGTAATATGTACATGGAGCATGTGTTAAAAACATACACACATACACACATATATACATACACACACACAACACATACACACATACATACATACATACATAGATACATACATACCTAATACTACATACATACAATACATACACATACATACATACGATCACATACATACATACTATCTACATACATACATACATACATACATACATCATACATACATACATACATACAAACATTATACATACATACATACACATACATACATACATACATACACATACACATACTACATACATACATACATACATACATCCATACATACATACATACATACATACATACATACATACATACATACATACATACATACATACATACATACATTACATACATACCTACATACAGAATACCCATACATACATACATACATACATACATACATACATACATACATACATACATACATACATACATACATACATACATACATACATACATACATACATACATACATACATACATACATACATACATACATACATACATACACACAATACATACATACATACTACATACATACATACATACATACATACATACATACATACATACATACATACATACATACATACATACATACATACATACATACATACATACATACATACATACATACATACATACATACATACATACATACATACAGACATACATACATACATACATACATACATACATACATACATACATACATACATACATACATACATACATACATACATACATAGATACATACATACATACATACATACTACACATACATACATACATACATACATAATACATACTACATACCATACAGATACATACATACATACATACATACTACATACATACAAATACATACATACATACCTACATACATACCTACACCCATTACATACATACATACATACATACATTACATACATACATACATACATACATACATACATACATACATACATACATAAATATATACGTACATACATGCATACGTACTATTCAGTTTAACGTCAGTTTTGATAACTGTCCTCCGAGTGAATTTGTTCCTCATCTTCGATATAAAATAAAAAACAACGACAAACTTAGAAAAAGAACTATTCACAAATATTACTAAACTGCTGAATAATGGCCCTGCAAAAGCAGATCTTTTTCTTTCAAAATTTATCAAAACCTCGGACCTCTACATTTTTACGATAGAGCTCACCAAACTAATAATATTATCTTGTGAGAACACATTACGCTCTAAGAATTTTAAAAGTAAAACAAGAAGATCGGTTCACTGGTGGAATGATAAGCTAACAAATTTAAGGAAATCCTGTAATAGACTTAAACGCTCGAATAAAAGGACTTACAATAACCAAGAACTAAGAAAAACCAGGAAATCGGAATATTTTGAAATGAAAATATATATACTAGAAAGCTGAGAGAAGCAAAAAAATTATCTTGAGTTCAATTTTGCAATAGTACCAACTCAAGCAATCCATGGAACTCTCTTTATCTAAATTCACAGCTAGAAACTGAAACCTAAAGCAGTTCTTCAGACACTTCTTAAAAAAGATGGCACTCAAACGTCCACCATGTTGGAGACGCTTCAACTTCTACTGGACAAGTTTTGTCCGAACGACAATTCAAAGAAACTAGCGAAGAAGAATCATTAAAGAGAAGTTTGGGATTGCAAACTATACATACAGATAACGATGCACCATTTACTACGCTAGAAATCGTGAATACTTTGAAATCCATAGATTCGAAAAAGTGTCCTGGAGAGATGGCCTGACTAGCGAAATAATTCTGCTAGTTCTAGAATTATTTCCTTTGTCCTTCACAACATTGTACAACGAGTGTTTGAGGAGAGGCATTTTTCCAAATATATGGAAGAAAGCTATAGTCATTCCAATTGTAAAACCAGGGAAGGAAAATCAAACTGACCCAGCAAAATATCGACCTATTTCTCTGCTACCTGTTGCTGGCAAACTACTAGAAAAGCTAATGATTAGCAGAATTCTATTCTATTTTGAATCTAAGACTCTACTTAGTAACAATCAGTTCGGTTTAGAGCCCAGACAGGTACTCTGCATTGCCTCTTACCTGTAAAGGAATTCATAAATAGGCATCTTCGGAAGAAAAATGATGTACTTCTAATTTCACTCGATCTCAAGGGAGCCTTTGACTCTGCATGGTGGCCAGAAATTCTATATCAATTACGAAATTACAATTGCTCAAAAAATGTATACATATTGACTTAGGACTACTTCAGAAATCGCTCTTCTATAATAAAAAATGGAAATTTAACTTTGGTGCGTAGCAACACTAGAGGATGTCCACAGGGATCTACTTGCGGTCTAGGATATTGGATAATTATGTATAATCAAATTCTAAAACTCGCACACCCAAGAAACGTTGAACCAGTAGCGTATGCAGATGACTTGCTTATCATGGTTGGGGGGAAAAATGTTCAAATTATCGAACAGAAAGGAGCTCTCGCTCTAATGCAAGCATCAGAATGGTTGAAACAATCCAAAATCAGCTTCAACTCTTCTAAAAGTTCATGTTTGCATATAACGAGGAAAAGGAATCGGACAGAACCGAAGGTTTATCTCAATAATAGCTTAATACATGCACCCCTCAGCTGAAATTTCTTGGCATTTACTTTGATAGTAAATACAGTTGGTCTTGCCAGATAGAAAATGTATGTGAAAGGGCTATATAATTAACAAATGTTCTGAGCAAGATTGCTCGAGTTCATTGGGGATTTCAGCATGAAGCCTTGAAAATCATCTATTCAGGCGCTGTAGTTCCAGTACTAACCTATGGTAGCGTAGTTGGCAAGAGGCATTAAACTTGACAAAGTACAGGAAGAAATTAAGATCCGTGCACAGGCTAGTGCTTATTAGAATAATCAGGGGATATAGGACCATATCCTAAGAGGCGGCCTGCGTAATTGGTGATATTATGCCCATAGAGCTAACGGTGAAGCTATCTTCAGATATATTCCAGGCCAAATACTTTCCAACACTTCTAAACGGTCGGTTTACCAATTAGTAAAACAAGTTGGATCCATCCTGCTAGAAATGTGTTGCTCAGTGATCAAACCTTTTCTGACAACTTTGACTACACCTTCTCTATATATACAGACGGAAGTAAGTGTGATGACAGCGTTGGAAGTGCCTGGGTTATATTCCAAAAAGATATTTTAAAAGCTTCTCAAAATTACAAACGCACCTGACTGCTCTAACAATCAAGCAGAAGCTTTCGCGATCTTATGTGCCCTGCAAATGCTGACAAACTTGACTACCCAAGAACCAAAAACTGCAGTGATTTATACTGACAGCAAGGTTACTGACAGCAATTGACTCACTGAACAACCAAGAAACCATCAACCACTCATTGAACAAATAAGACACTTACTGGACCGTTTAATTCATATTGATGGCTGGTTTTTATGTTTACAGTGGTGAAGGGACATTCAGGCATTGTTGGTAACGAATTGGTTGACAGACTAGAAAAGACGGATCAACGAGCTTTCAAACGCCTTCGTACACAAACAAGCCACTTTCTCTCGTGACAAAGCAACTGACTGACAAATTTGTAAACAAGTGGAATAGAGACTGGCAGACGACAACAAAACGGATCGCTGACTAAGGAATTCTTTCCGACAGTGGCAAGCAGAGAAAAGATTGGCAAACTACCGGTAATGCATAAATTAATTCAAATCTTGAGCGGACATGGCAGTATGAGATCCTACTTGTATCGATTCCACATCATCGATAGTCCTGATTGCGACTGCATTCAGGGAGGCAGCCAGACAGTTCAACATCTCGTTTATGAATGCACTAAACTAGAAGCTCCTAGAGCGAAGTTGATACGATATGTTGTGCTGCAGGGTGGGAGCTGGCCTGTTGCACTCGGAAGGTTTTTGTTTCTGCGTATTTGGATGTCTTCCTGAATTTTGTTTCTGGAATTGAATTTTCAGAGCTATAAAATTGTGAATTTTATTATTTTATTGTGTATTAAATAAGTATACTAAAGTGAACTACAACTTTTTAGAAATACAAAGATGAATAATAAATTAACTTAGTAAACTAATTTCAAATTAAAGAGTTAATTTTCACTGTCATCATTTTGTGTGCCATTATTTTATTATGTATTTGTTTATTGAATTGTGAGAATGCACATGTATTTAATTAGTTATCAATGCATGTATTATACTTTATGTATGCAGCATGCTGTAATAAACGGTTCCTCTTCAGGGTTACTTTAGAGGAAAAAAATACATACACACATACATACATACATAATACATACATACATACATACATACATAATACATACATACATACATACATACATACATATTCGACGTAAGTACAATTCCTGTATTTAGAGCAATAATCACACCTAAAAATGAAATAACCAGTGATGAGACGAAGAGTATTGTTAAGGCTAAGGTTAGCCCAAGCGAATTGAAAATTGAGGTTAAAAAACTAAAAAGTATTTCAAGCGGTCGAGTACCAATAGAATGTAATAAAAAAGAGGATATTAACAAAATTTGCGAAGAAATAAATGATAAATGTAAAACGAACTTAAATGTGGAACCTTGTAAAAAATTTTGGCCTACACTCATTGTTTATAACCTACCCTCAGAGGTTACTCTTGAAAATGTTGCTGATATAATTAGGAAACAAAATTCTGAATTATTTGTAACTGATGAAACTATAGTTCCTAAATTTATTATTAATAAAACAAAGTACAATAATTCTCATCTAATATTAGAAGTAGATCCGAGACTAAGAAAGTCAATTAAAGATCGGAGCCTTAAAATTATGTGAAGCGTACGTCGAGCGGATGATTACATTTCATTAATGAGATGTTATAATTGTAATCATGCTTTAACAATACTTCCAGAAGCTGCCAAAATGAAACAGTATGCTGTTACTGTGGTGAAAACCATTCTGGAGAAAATTGTAAACAGAACACATCACTAAACTGTACCAACTGCGTTAACAGAAATAAATTTATTAAAGCTGGAAATAAGTTAGCCACTTCTCATGCAGCCTTCAGCAAGAACTGTCCTACTTACAAGATTATGTTGTCCAATAAACAATAAATATCGATTATGGAGAGTTATAAATCTGAGATATTTTTACAATGTTTGCAAATAAACCTACAAAGATCGAGAGCTGCTACATGTAATTTATTAAACTTCTGTAATTATAAACAGGTAGATATTGTTTTTGTACAGGAGCCTTACAACTTGCATAATAAAATTTCTGGTTTTCCTTTAAATGTTTCTATTTACAGAAATGGAACTAATCGCAAAAGAGCAGCAATTTTAAATCTTAATAAAAACATTGGTATTATGCAAATCGCGCACCTTTCTGATGAAGATGGAGTGTTACTGGAAATGAAACAAATAACTTGACGCTTTATGCAGCTTCATTGTATTTTGCCAGGAATATTGACATTAATTTAAATTTAAGAAAGGTGGAAGAATACTGCAATGTCGTAGGAAATGCACCATTCTTAATAAGTGTTGATTCAAATGCTAGGTCTAAAAGCTGGTTTGATTTTCTAAGTGATGCTAGAGGTTCAGCATTAGAAAAATGGTTGTCATCTAACTCACTTTTTGTAGTAAATAGTGACGTTGGTATCCCCACTTTTCAGACATGCAGAGCGCAAAGTAACATTGATTTGACTATTGTTAATTACTCTATGCTGGCCCTTATGAATGACTGGAAGAAAAGTAAAAATGAGAGTGCCTCTGATCACAACTTTATTATGTTTAGGATCAATAATAATAATAATTTTATAAGCAATGTTAACGAAATTAAGTATAAATATAACACACGGAAAGCAGACTGGACAAAGCTTCATCAAGTTTTGTTCAATTACCTTAAACAATTTTGTAAAATGAATTCAGAACTGAATGATTACGATTTTCGTCAAATGGATAGAGTAATTGCGGAAATGATTAAACATTCAGAAAATATAAACAAATTTTTAGAAGAATTTATGGGCATTATTAAGCTTGTTTGGGATGAAGCATTACTAAAGTAGCCATGACTAAACGGAATAAGAAGCATAAAACTGTTTGTTGGTGGAGTCATGAACTAACTGAGTTAAGGAGATCGGTTAATCATTTGAGAAGGAAGTACCAGCGGACTAGAAATGATGAAATGCTTAGAGTACAACGTAAACCACAATACTATAGCTTAAAAACTAAATATAAGAGCACCATTAATAAAGCTAAATTAGATGTCCCATTTGATGAGCCTAACACTGATAGTGAATGTAATAATATTATTAGACGAAAATCAGCTGAAAATACTGTTAGTACTTTGAATGATGTTCCATTCACATTTTATGAGATTAGATCTGTTATCGAATCATTTGATCCAAAGAAAACTCCTGGTGAAGATGGGTTTAGTCAAACCATAGTTAATGAAATATTCAATAAATTCCCTTTGTCAATAGTTGCGTTATTCAATGAATGTTTATTAAGAGGAATATTCCCAAATCTATGGAAAAATTCTGTTATAATTTCAATAATTAAGCCGGGTAAAGAAAATTCTACTGGAATAGACAAATACAGACCGATTAGTTTATTACCAGTCTGGGCCAAGGTTCTGGAAAAATTGTTAATAAATCGTATAATAGAAATAATTTACTTAGTACCGAACAGTTTGGATTTACCCCTCAAAGAAACACTTTGGATGCAATAATGGAGATTAAAAATTATACAGAAGAGTCCCTTAAAAATAAAGAATTCGTGTTGCTTATTTCGTTGAATGTAAGCGGGGCATTTGATGCTGCTTGGTGAAGTTTAAATGTCCTCGAAACTTGTATTTGCTTACAGCAAATTACTTTAATAACAGAGAGGCTGCAATATGTACTAATACATTAGTAGCTAAAAGAAAAATAACGAAAGGTTGCCCCCAGGGGTCATGTTGTGGACCTGGTTTCTGGATCATACAATTTGATTCTCTCTTAAAGGAAAAGTTCCCCATCAATTCTTTAGTAGTAGCGTTTGCTGATGACCTTATGATTGCCGTCAAAGGGAAAAGAGCACTGGAAGCTGAATGTGTTGGAAATGCCTGCCTGCGAATAGTTGAACATTGGTCTGCCAATAATAAAATTATTTTCAGCAGCATCAAATCCAAAAGTCTCATCATATCCAGAAAACTTGTTAACACATCGCTTTCATTATATTTAAATAACAAAAAGTTACAGATAGTAAATGAATTAAAAAAACTTGGAGTAGTGTTTGATAACCGGTTTTCTTGGAACAATCATATCAATAATATCACAAGTAAAAGTTTGCAGTTGGTGAACATCCTGTCGAGATCAGCTAAGGTTTACTGGGGGATTGGATCCGATGCATTACAGGTGATTTATGATGGAGCACTGTTACCTTTAATTACATATGCTTTACCTGCTTGGTATGAAGGATTAAACAGGAAATATAATATAAATAAACTTCGTCGTTTACAAAGATTGTTTTTATTGAGAATAATTAAAGGATTTCGGACCATATCATATCAGGCAGCCTGTATATAGCTAATGTCACCCCAATTGAAATAAAAGTTAAAGAAATGTATAATAAATATAGAATAATAAAAGGTTTTGAAGAAGAACACAGATACATAATTGAGCAGCCAGTGAGGACGTGTAAATGGTTCCAGAGATAAAAACTTTAGAAGAATTTCAGAGTAAATACGTTGAGAGTGCTCTAATAATTTACCCAGATGGAAGTAGAATAGGCAATAAAGTAAGCTCGGCATTTGTCATTTATATAAATGGTGATGAAGTTGCAGCAAGGAAATACAGACCTGGGGAAAATTGCTCTAATAATCAAGCAGAATTAATGGCTATCAGTAATTCCTTAGAATTCATTTTAAATTCAGAATTATTATACAGATCAAAAGCCAAATTGGTAATTTTGAGAACAGATAGTCAGATTTCTCTTCACTCTATTTCTAACAATTATAATCATATGCCGTTTATAGAAAGGACAAGAAAATGTCTAATTGACTTACAATGTAAAGGATTTCAAATCCTTTTCAATAAGGTTAAGGCTCAGACTGGAGAATTGGGCAATGAAAGAGCGGATATGCTTGCCAAGAAAGCATCAGAGGAATCCAGCATTGAAGTGTGTTTCACTGATACACCAAAAACGTTTGTCAGTTTCACGTTACAAGAGGAAAGTTTAGTCTCGTGGGAGCAACTCTGGTCCCAAAGCGATAAAGGAAGTCAAACAAAAGAGTTTTTCCCGACGGTGAAAGACAGAAAGAAATCTAAAGTTATAATTAATTATAAATTAACACAGGTGTTATCAGGTCACGGAAGAACTAAAGAGTACTTTCACCGCTTCAACATTTTGCCAGATCCCGTTTGCAGATGTAACGCTACTACTTGGCAGACTTAACATCATGTGCTATTTGAATGTGAAATGTTCGAAAGAGAACGGGCTCCGTTCTTAGGAAAGAACACTAAATGTACAATGGCCACCGCCCAAGAAAGTGCTAGTTAAAGATGAATAGTGCAGTGCTTTTGGTGAATTTGTAAATAGTATTGAATTTGTTAGAATCTTAGAATAAATTCTTATGTGTAATTAATTGTATATATTAATATTTTGTAATAATATAGTAATGAAGTGTATATATAATTTCTAAATCAGATTTTATTTCTAACTATTGAATTAATTGTAGATTTATGAATCAAATATTTATAAACGCATGTAATATATGTGTGGAACATGCAGAATAAATTTATATAAAAAAAAAATACATACATACATACATACCTACATACATACCATACATACATACTACGACATCATATATATATATAGCGACTATATATCAATCTAATAGGATATATAGTATATATATACATACGAAACATACATACATAACATGCATACATGCCTACAAACAATACATACATACATACATACAAACATACATACATAAATGCATACATGCATACATATATATATATATATAAATGTACAGAAATCATTTATTTATGATTTTATTTACTCCATAATACCAGAAAACTGGTTATGAATTTATGTGAACCATTTATTTTTCTTGTTTAATCTAAGTTAGTTCTTAAAGTTAATATATCCCCTCTCCCCCCAGTGTGGTGAAAGCTGATTATGCCCCTTATAAACAATTTAAGAGGTCATTGAACCCTAATTTTTTATTATTTCTATATATTTCCATTAAGTTATATTCAACTGCTTTTTTTTTATATGATATTTATATTTATTTATATAAATTTATATTTATTATAGGCTTATTAGAGCCAATTATTCATAATCATTACAAAAAGTTGATAATTATTCGCCAATTAGGAGATTGTATTGCTGACCGTCAATATTAGAGATTCAATAGTTCTATTTTTTTGGGTTTACCGGAAGTACTATTTTCCTGATTTCGCGATTTCGATGAAAATGGCTCCCCAATGATTTTCTTTAAATTTTGCATACTATCTTTACAAATTTTCGAAATAGTTTTCACCAGAAATTTATAGAGATCTCCATAATCCGAAAAAGTGTTTTTTCTATAAAAAAAAAAAAAATAGTCGTGCGTGTGCGTGCGAGTGTGTGTGTGTGTGTGTGTATAAAGCATAATCCAACAACGCAAAATCGCAGAAAACTGAAAATTGGCATTTCGTTTAAGTGCTATCAGAGGATCCGACAATAAAGTTTCAGTAAATATCAGCCATCCGGAAGTTCCACTTTACTGAATGGATTCTCAAGTTTTCCCAGAGTTTGAAGAAAATCGGTTTATCGGAAGTACGAATTTTTTCGCCTGTGTATATTTCGGATGCATATATATATATATATATATATCAAATGTAAAATAAATGTGAAATTTGTAACTGGGTAAATCCTCATAAATAAATAATTCAATCAATCAAAACTAAGTAAATTGCAGTGAGAGAAAGTCGTATGAGTGTTTCACATCAGAAATTTTTAATTTTCTCTTACTCTATTTTTTAATTTGCTCTATTTTTTTAACTGCTGCTGTTACTAGAAGTAATACGATCCGGTTTCGAAATGAATCTTCACCATATTTGTGAACTCCTGAATACGAAAAAATGTTTCTAACAAATGATCTGTGTGATGTGAACAGAAGATCTGAAAAACAATAAAGCAGTATAGGAAGCAGAAACTGGTTATAGGTTTGTAGGTACGCCATCGCGTCCAAGACGAAGTTCCGTCAGACTTCTGAACTGATTTTTTTTTTCAGACTTTCGTACTTCTCTCGAGAACAGATACAACGAATCCTTTAAATTTTTTATGCCAATAATCCAAAATAAAGACATCATTTTTCCAGGAAGTTTATTTTTGGAGAGTTCGGAGGAAGCTACATAACGTAAGGCTTTCCTCTAAAAGTTCACTTCAGTAATGTATATGGTTCCATCACCTACATAAAATTAAGTAATTACACAAACATTACAAGACTTTCAAGTTTGAAGAAAATCGGATAACCGAAAGTGCGACTTTATAGAATAGGTTAGCGACTTTTCTGAATCTGGACAAACGGTAGATTTCAGTAGTGCTCTGTTGCAGCCACCTCCGGCAGCGGTGGAGCCAATCTCACCAGCCATTGTCTTCAACTTCATCAAAACACATCAGCCCCAACTCTGTCGCACTGCTGGGTGGTAGACACACTAGGAATTCAGAAGTCTACGTGGTGCTGTTCACGAGGAGAAAGACTTGATAGAATCATGCTTCTCATTTCCTGGAAACACTCTCCCAGCAAAAGATAGGGTAAAATATTTCGGGCCTACATTGGATCCAAAATTTAGTTGGGGTTTCTAGGTGAAACATGTCACTAGCAGCCATGGATTTGCAGAAGATGCTTCTGATAAAATCTGGGGTCTTAACCCAAGGATGTTATACTGGATATACATTACGAAGGTAAGACCCATAGTAATATACCCCAGTCTGAGGGCAAAGAGGGGGTTTATAAAGAAAATGCTAGGAAAGGTCCAGAGGTTTGCTTATTTCATCATTGGTGCTGTGAGCTCCACTCTCACAGCGGCCTTAGAGATTTTCTGAGGCTTCTCCTTTTGTGTACAAATACGGTCTATAATCTGAGTAGCATTCAAAACTGCAAATCGCATTTGCGTGTGGGGAGCATTGACAGTTAATCGTGGAGTTAGAGAAAATCCCACAATTATGTTATTTCAGGCTGACAACTTCAGACATGAATCTTAATTACTTCACTGACCTGAACACAAGAAACAATGAAACCGTAGTCTATCGTAGGTGGCTCCAAGACCTGTGCTAGGCCTGTAGGGGTTGGTGTATATATAAAATGCACTCGCGTTGGCATGGACGTCTCTTCGTAGCACTCAATCAATCTTTCAATGTTAAGCATTTTACGCCAATTTACCTTAAGAATAAGAGCATAATGGGAGAAGAATTGCAATATTTTCTGATAGGCCGCACTAAAAGCCTTAGAGGCGGATTTGGTCACATCGAAGGTTGTTGAAGAATGCCTATTTAGAGAATTGGAATCTCTGGCAAACCATATTTGCCTCCGACTGGTTTGGGTGGCGGGTACAAGAGCATTTAAGAAAACAAAAGGACCGGCAGACTGCCAAAGGAAAGCGTCTCCATGACTACTTATTGGTTCTGAGCCTTCTGCGGCATCTTGTACGGAACTGCCTATGGGGTTATTGAGAAATGCCTCATGTGGAAAAATAATATTGGAGAAATATTGCGGGGGTATAGGCCAGCATAATTTATCTTCTTGGCAAAACGAAATAAGGCTAAGAAAAATTACTGTGATTTGGAGACTTCTCTCGCCTCATCCTTGCAATTTCTTAATGAGACAGTTTACAGAGGGCCCAAGTGGCCTACATGTATTTTCTTCCCTAGAGAGGTCCGTGCTGTAGCTCATATTTCAAGTCCCGGAGGGAAGGGATTAACTCAGTGGTCTCTACAGCTCACTTTCCTGGAACACTGCCGGAGGCTGGCTGAGTACTGAGAGGCACCATAGATGTTGAAGAGCCTTAAAAAAAAACTTGCCTCTATTAGAAGGTTGGTTTTTAGATGAATGAGAAGGTAAATAGTGTGCCCTTATAGAACAGCTACTGCCACCATCGCTGAGATAGCCAGAAATGTTGGTAATTTCAGAAAGTTACAGAGCATGTGCACCTCCAGAGATATTAGTTTAGGATTGGAGTTGTGGGTGGGTCCCCTTACTCTCTTTTTCCACACGGAGATACAGATGCTCAACGCCTACTTCTGCAGTTATCATTACCCAAAGCTGACAATCGCCATAGCTTGGAGAAACTATATCACTGCGAGACGCCAGATGAAGGAAACTTCAAAGGCGCTTGCGTGACATTGGATTTCAAGTGTTTTTAGGGTTTCAATGAGCCGCTTTCTTGTGGATTACTATATCACAATAATCATATTCAATTTACTACTGCCTGCTATGTGCTGAAAACCAACATGTACCACCACTGTATTTATGTATCGACTACTAATGATTTAGTCATTACGCCGGGTTTAAAGACAAAGTATGAATTATAATAGAATTAACAGCACCAAGAGCTATTCATTGGAATGTCATAACAATTTTTTTTTTTAACAATTTTTAAAATAAAACTCAATTAATTAAAACAAACAGTTCAAAAAAAAATTGTATATTTAACAAAAATACAGAAATGAACTTTCAAACAGAAGGTTGTATGTGCTAGTAAAATTCCATTTAGAAACGAATAAGCGTGATGGAATTTTACCCGACAACTCTTTTACAGAAATGAATGAATGAATGGATATATATATATAAGAGATTTAATGTTGCAATAGTATACTATTTTATTGGCCATTACTAACTACAGATGACTGTTATTCAGTTTATATGTTTTGTAGTAATAATATTTCTCCTCCTAACCTAAAATCAACATCTCTTGTTCTTCTCCTTCAAACTTATTTTATTTTAGATTCATTTTCCAGAATATCTTTCTATTACATTCATTTCAATTACTTCTCCGTTTTATTAAAAACTGATTTTCAACCATTTTACTGTCTCTTACTGCTGACAACCGGAAGTTTTGCGGTCGTGTGAAATCGTTGAAAAAATTAAGTTTTTAAAGTTAAAAAGCTTTTTCTTTAGCCTCTGCCAACCGTTTTGCTTGTTTCATTAACAGTGACCAAACTTAACTATTAGTTATTATTTGTACTAATTTATTTTCGTTTTTTAAAAAAATAAATGAAATACATTTCCTTGTTTTGCGAAACAATAGTTTAAAAATCTAAAAAAAATGAGACTACAAATAACATGTACATCCTTGTAGTCAGGTATGACTACAGGTGGTTGATTTTTGATTTAGGACATTATGTCCCCACAGCAGGCCGGTCCATATCAAGACTTCTAACCAAAGTAGCCAGGGGCAGATGTAATACAGTGTGGGCACATCCAGATGGCGCCAGCACAGTACAAAGTAGAAAGCAGACTTGCTGCGCCAGTAGTCACTTATGTATTTTTAAAAGGGGCAGGCACTAACTTACCCAAAACTAAAGACCCAACAGAAAGTGTTGTATATATATATATATATATATATATATATATACACACATAAACATTTATACATAAACTATTTGACCGGAACTATGTGTTTGATATGATCTACCTAGCAGGTTCATTATAACCTGCTTGGTTGTGTTGTTACCTTACTTCTAGTGTTGTTAACTGTTTTATCCGTAATAAATATCTAACCTACTAATCAGCTGTTTGGTCGCGCGCACTCTGCTGGCCAGTTTTTTATTTTTATTTAAACACACTTTGTTCGTACAGTTTATTGACCTTTTTTATTCGTTGTTTCGTCTTACTTTATATTTTTATTTATTTATATGTAAATCATATTTTTAAGTAGTTAATCATCAAGAACTATAAAACAATTGTTATTTGTAACAGTTTTGTTATAAATCATTGAATAAAAAAAAATGCTGAAGAGATAACGCTGATTTTATTAAACACAGTGAAAGGTTATATTATTACAAACTCTTTATTGTTTTTATCCCTTTTGCTCCCTTGATATATATAAATGTATATAATAATAACAATCTTAATTAGGTTTACCTCTCTCATTGCGATTGTATCAAAGTTTTGAAATTAAGATATAATTCAAATTCAATTCAAAGATTTGAAATTAGAAATATTAAAGGAGCTTCCACTAAATAGGAAAAAAATTTCTATCGCATGGTTTGTGTATGGGGAAGAGCGTGAACAAAATATCTTGAAAAACGAAAAATAGCAGCAGCTTAAACCTGAGATTAGCTTTAGATAACATCATAATATTCGACAGAAAGTTTTTGGTTCAAAATCTGTTGACCGGAAATGCAATTTACTAAGCAGTTTTTCCCAATCTTCCCTAACTTTCTCGAAAACGATTCGAACAATTTCCTTTAAATGTGCATATTCCATCGTAACCACTCAAGCAAAAGCTCATTACTTTTAATTTCTCATTCTTTAGTTCCAACATTTTACTCTGAAATTGATTATTAAATGTTGAGGTGGGAGTGGTGAATTGAAGATTCTCTCAAAATGTTATCTGAAATTACTGAACCGTTCTACATATCACAGAAGAGAATTAAATATGTCTAAAAAATAGTATGTTTGACGATAATCAGAGATATATGATTGTAAATTTTGCAGAATAGAGTTTTCTCACTTTAAATTTTAATTTTAATTTCGTGGTAATAAATTTTATGGGGATCCTAGGAGAGACTTCCTTCAGATCGTGTTTAGTTTAGTTCTCCCAGTTATTTAAACTTAGCGAACATTCCCTATTGTAAATTGTAAATAATACCTCGCAATAAGAGAACGTGGTGTGAGTGATGCACAACGCATTGTTTTTCCGTCTAGAAATCTTTAAGAATCTCTAATGGTTGAGATATGTTAAAACATTGTTACCAGACTGTGTTCAACATCCTAAAATCACCTGTGAACTGTTTTCTACCTAGTGTAAACATAATTGACAGGTTATTGTTCAGTGTGGTTATATACACTATGGAGGAGGATTAGAGAAAGAGTTTAGCTACAGTATAATAAAAAAAAATTGTGCTAGGTTAGGGGAGGGGTAGACAGTGCGAGAACACCATTGAAGAAGAAGAAAATAGCAACATTTTTTTATCAACAGAATAGTAGACATCGTTGGTTTAGTTTTAGGCAACACAAACTTTCCTCCCCCTTCTTTAACCTTAACAACAACAACAACAAACTGGTGGCGAAGAGTTGAATGTCCTCAATGATTTGTACTATGGGAGAACATAGTAACCTCTTTTATATGTATTGACTTCAAAGAGTAGAGAGTACATATATATATATCAAAAGAGAAATAATACTACGTGCAAACTGTCATGTTCTTCAATAAACAATTATTAATCTATCACATGATTAATTTGCTTTCTCTTATTTCTAGTAGTATTGCAATCGTGCCAGATTTTCGAAATTGAATTTTTACCGGAATGTTTCTTGGTCCCCTGAACACGAAAAGAGGTTTAAAGAATAGACAGTGTGTGTGTTTCCTGAATATCTCAAGAACGAAAAGTCGCAGGAAGCTCAAACTATTCCGTTTGGGCACTGTCACCGCACCAGACACGAATATTCGGACTAAATCCGTCAACGACTTTACTGAATGTTTTTTCAGATTTTCTTGATTTTCTCAGAAATCGCTTTAAGGATTTTCATTGAACTTCGTGTGCGACCAGCACACATAAATACCTAACACTTGTATTTGAAACATTTTCCATAGAAAATTGATTTTGGGGGGTTCTGGGGGAACATTAGCGTTCTATAAATCACTTTTAAAAAATAAAGTTTTTTCCACCTACATAATAATAATACTCATTAAATGTATTGATAGAATTCCAAAACCGGAAGTGCGATTTCACAAAATGTTTTTGAGTTTCTTTTGGAATTTTCTCGAAAACGACTACAGCACCAGCGGTTTTCTAAAATATGGAATGGTTGCTGCATAGATAGAAACGTATCATTTTAATTTGAGGGGTATTGTGGGCTTGCGGGTAGTTTAAATTTAAAATTCCACTGGCATTGTTGATTTTGACAGAGGGTTCCACAAAAGGCTGCTCAAATATACAAGTAAAATTCCCATCACCACTTTTATGGGCAGCCTAATTAACATTATAACATTGCCTTTTAAAGAAAATTTCTTGATTAAATTGTATTAAGAAATTCGAAATAATGAAGAGAAAGTTGTGTGAATGATTCACACCAGTTTTTAATTGCCAATTTCAATAGTTTGTATGTGAATCGGTTCTGTTCATTGACTCACGTCTTATTTATAAAATTTTCGCATCAACAGAAATTTTATTTTACATTCTCTTACTTCTGCATAAGGAAATATAGCGATCGTGTTCTTCCGTACTAAACGTCTTAGCGAATAAATAACAAGTGTATGGATGTGTGTCCATGCTGTCTGAACAAATGAACAAATTATCATATTTATAAGAGAAAACGCCAGTAAATTCCAGCTTGATATTCCTTTTATATACCACCGTTGGATAAATGCATCAACCAAAAGTACAACTTGACTGAACTTTTTGACTTGTTTTGAAATGTTTGAATTTTCTCTCAAACTTAGCATATATACTCGTATTCTACACATATTACAACCTGTTATTATCATTTAAAACATTATTCAGAAGAATATATTTTAGGATTCTTCTAGGGGATTGGCTGAGACATTAGGCTAACCATTATAGGGTCAATCAATGTAATTATGACCACCATCTGGTGAACATTAAAAGAACTTAAAAAAATAGTAACAATTCCGATTTTTAATAAAAATCTGTCAATTAGGAATGAGAGAGAATTTCACATGAATTTGCTTTGTTATTATTACATACAGACTAAGGGCGGCTCGGTAGGTATATGGGCTCAGGAAGGCTTTGGATAGTGTAAGGTTTTGCCCTCCCCTTCTTTGAATAATAAGGGCGGCTCGGCCCCTCTGGCGCCTGCGCCACCCCTGTCACTATTAAAGTTCTCAAGAAAATTCTGTGTCAAATGGTGCAAACCGCCGCAATGGTTAATTTGCAATATTAACGCATTTCACAAAATAGCTTACATTTTATATATAGAATTGCTAGGGGGTTCTGGCCCACTGGCGCCTTCGGCACCCAAACCACCGGGACGGAGGGTCCGCCTCCTTAGCGTATTCGGCTCCTGTTCCCCGCACCTGTGACTCTCTCATTTTATAATAAGTTACGCTTATATGTGTTTTGAAGTGTTTTCACTTAATAGTTTGTTCATTCATTTGTTCAAGTGTCATGTTCTAAATATGGTTATATTTTTCGATAATGCCTTGATAAAGATAATAATATATTGTAATATTGTAATTGATATATTGTAATTTTTTTATTTTCTAAGACCCGACCTCACTATTCTCAGCCATTATTATTAACTTAAATAAAATCTAGAACTTATTAGCTGGTAAGTGTGTGTGCAGTAAAAGTACAGAGTGTTTGTATATTTAATTAATTGTAGTAAATCCAGCTATTTATTTACCTTTTCTTTATTCAAGTTATCTTAAAAACGTACTAGTTTCGAAATAATTAGTTTTCTCTCCTCATCACAATAGCCCCCAAGCAAGAAAATCACAATCATAAAACTGTGCACCGATCATTAGACATTGTTAAAGTAATTATTAAGCACATTTCAATTATTTTTAAGATATACGATAATGCAATTTGCAAATTCACGTGTAACCAATTTGAGAGCATGTTTTTTTAGGTGAGGTGAAAGAATGTACATATGTTGATTACAATAATGTATATTAGGTGAGGTCAAAGTACGTATATATATTTAGATGAGGTCAAAGAATGTACATATGTTGACTACAATAATTTAAATAATTGTTCTTGTTTAACCTAAAAACATGTGGTCCTCAAATTTTATTAAATGTGAATATATTATTGTTTATCTTAAAAATAATTTAAAAGTGCTTAATAATTATTTTAACAATGGCTTAAGATTGGTGCACACTTTTATGACTGTGATTTTGCTGATGAGGAGAAAAATAATTATCTCGAGACTAGTACGTTTTGAAGATAACCTGAATAAAGAAAATGTAAATAAATGGCTGGATTTACTCTACTTAATTAAATATACACAAAACTTGCTAAAGAGCGAGAAAAATCCAAGGTCAGTACTACCTAAACGCGGGCTCCTCATCTTCGTCATGATCCAAGATTTACAAAATGCAACTATTACGGAAAAAGAGCCTGTAAAACCGATAACTGTAGATTATTAATTTTTTTTTTTTAATTATTTAGCAATTTGCCCTGCCAATTAGTGAGGTGCGCAAGCTGCTAATTCTAAGAGAGTTTCCATATAGCGTCCCTGTGAGTTTTACAAACTACTCAAATGACCAACAATAAGAGAATATATAAAGAAATCTATTATGAGACATTCACGCGGCTTGCTCTTGCTTTGAATCACTGACTGATTAAAAATTTCCAAACCTTCCACCAGCTGAAACTACAGAAATAGCATTACAGTGGGAGGCTCCCCGCCTCCCAAAAAAAAAAAAAATGTTCTGAAAAATACACCTTTTCTAGAAAAATAGTACAAATAGAAATGAGAGCTTTGAATATACATATACAGTAAATATCCCATACATGTATACTAAATATACCATGTTTATGGAAAATCTTTGGAATTGTTTTTGAAAAAATAGCGAAAAACTGGAAACCCTTTGTATTAAACACTGCACTTCCTTCAAGCCATTTTTTTTTCAGATTTAATCATTAAAACATAATAAATTTCAACAATATAAATCTCAATAAAATATGCAAGAAAAAATATTAAAATAAATTAAATAAAAATAAACACAAAACAAAAAAAATAATTACCATAACCCTCCATAATGCCATGTGTCACGTATAGATTTGCTCTGGCCGTAAAATCATTTCTATTCAACGCCACCTTGATAATTGTTGGATCAGTAATAACCACAGTTTTCACACAACCAAGTTTTATATAATAAATTGGGCCATACTTTCTAGCCAAATCAGTTAGCGTAATATATGGACGTTTTGGATTTATGAATGGTAGATATCCAACAATTGGTAAATTCCATGGACCAGGTGGCATATGCCAGTTTTCTTTGCTGCACCATATAATAGCGAGTAGTCCAACCAGTAGGGCTAAATACCAAGTTAATCCAGGTATATATGAAATCTGAAAAAACATAACCTTATTAACCTCCTAATCAGCTGTTTCACAGCTCCAAATCACTGATTAAACAAACTGTCCTGTCACTCACAAATATGCCTCTACTTTCAATAAATAAATTCATTCGAAATTTGAATTTTCAGAACATATTTAACCGTGCAATAAATATGAAAATGTATTCATGGAAGCAACTTCACAAGCATACTTGTCGCAATTCCACAAGCGTCTTAAAATAATTTTATTGGCAAAATGTTTCTCGCCAAAGTGACGGACTCCATATAAAAAAAAAAGTGATGAAGTAATTTTGAAAGGAACCACATACAGATGAACAATAATTATTTGTGAAACCTTCACACGATTTCTGCCTTTGGTTATCCGATTTCCTTAAACACAAGTTCCTTTAATTATTAAGATATTAAGAATATAATATTATGAAATGGCGCTTCAAGAGAAAGTCAAAACTCGCCGCTTCTCTGGAACTCGCTCTTAACTTCAAATAATGGAATATTTTATATCCAATATTATTTGAAAATATTGCACATAAACTGCTAACCTATTATGTGGCAGAATGTGAATATGGAATTTAAAGAAAAACGTGGAAGCCGTTTTCGAGAAAAAACTAAAAAATTCTTTCAGTGTAAAAATCGCACTTCCGGTTAACGGATTTTCAGCGACACCTTTCTGTCTGATCTTTTGGTGAAACCCAAACTGAATACAAGTTTGAACTTACTGCAATTTTCGTTTTTGTGTTATGCTGTTCTCGCATACTGTGAGAAAGGGAAGTGAGACAACTCAAATTCAAGATAACTATTCAAGAAAACTCAAAATATACCCGACGAAAATTCACTTTCGAATTTGACACGATCGAGGAGGAGTGGTGTTTAAGTGATAGGTGGCATTTCTTACAGATTTCGAGTGAAACATTTGTGCAGGCTGCCGTTCAGATCCTCAAATGGAATTATCAAACTTGTAAGTTTAACAATTTTATATATATACACCATTATATGAAAACTGTAAATCTGGTAATCTGAGTACCTCACCGGTCGCAATATTTCCTCTTGCAGAAATTAGAGCTTTTTGAGAAAAAAACGAAATAATGGATACAAAACTTGAAAATGACGCACTTACAGCGATTATTCGGTTTTAAATACTTTTCAGACATACACACATATGATCAACATCATAAGGTAACTGTGAATCAGATCTGAAAAAACATCAGAACCTTTTTCAATTTTTCAAAACCGTGGCTAAAGATATTTTTATAATTTTATTATACAAAACATGCCTTTATTTATGAATTTAACCTAAGAATTATATTCAATTTAAAATGTTTTAAAGCACTAGATCACTAGAGTAAATATTAACTTACAATTGTGTACATAGCCAACAAGGATGAAAAAAACTGCTATTACAATGCCCAGTTTGTTGATTTTTAAATTAAAATTTACCCAGATTACTGGAAATTACACCGCGAACACCCCGAACTTTTGTAAAATCTAACACTGCCATACTGTTGATTAGATATAGCAGGTATAAATTTACTATTGCAATTATCACTGAATATTATTTTTAATGTAAAATCAGCTGTTTTAATAACTTTTTTGCTGAATTTGCTATACAAATTATTTAGTTTTCATTCATTTCTTAGCTAATTTATTAATTCTAACAGATTACACTAATTTTCCGGGATATATTAAGAGTTTAGTTTTGTAATACAATTAAAAACACCTATCAGTGTGTAAACTGAATTTGCTTTGTGCAAGTCTGTGTTATCACATTGTCTGGCAAACGCATCCTGAAGATGGGCGAACGCCCGAAACCGGTCGACGACCACAAAATGAAGCGGGCTGTCGCGGAGAATGTCTCTTTTGTTTTTTTTCTTTCATTTTTATAGAAATGTTTGTGTTAGAACTAAAACTGACGCTTTAATATTAAGGCCGTGTATATATTTCACTTCAAAAGTTTATTTTGACAAAACTGCCTCCGCGATCTACTAGGAGATCATATAAAAAGATACAAATGTTTAGTGCTTATATTAGCATTCATCAACGCTATTTGTTATGTACATTTCAATAAGGCTAGGACAATGATTTGTGATTCCTTTTCCTCGTCAAGTATGGTATCTATCAATAGATAGAGAGAGAAATAAAAAGTAAACAATGTTGACAAGTCCAGTAACACAACCGCTTACCAATGCTTTAAAGTTTGCCGCAATATTTTTGAAGCACCAAGGACTGCCAGATGGTGATGGTTGTTGGGAGATGGGGTTTGTTTGATCAGCAAGTTGCGCATCCCTTCGACATAGAATGGCAGCTAGAAGCAACTTTGCTAATTAGTAAAACTTCCAAATTTTGTCCCACGGTGGAGAGTCAAGCGTTTGAACCCTCACGGGTTCCAAAGGAATCTCGACTGTCTCGTGAGGTGGCCAAACACAATTTTATTAACATAACAAAAAATTGAGAGAGGAAATATTAAGATATAAAAATCAGTTTTAATTGGACAGAATAAAAACTGGGAGCTCTAGCTTCATTCGCTTTTCAAGTCAAAGCTAATATTGGAATTGTTGAAAATATATACATATTTTTGTAAGAATACATATTATATAAGAATTCATATTACGTTTGAGCTTCTTGCGACTTTTCGTTTTTGCCTCACACCCACACACACACACACCTCACACAAACGCATAATAAATGACAAACACAAAGGAAATACTCACTTTCATACGCGCAAATACCTGTACAAGAATTTAAATTTGTGTACATTTTTATATTTACTTTAATTTTGTTACAGCACTCAAACTGCTACAGACTCAAACTGAAAATTTCGCTTACAGAAGAGTTACAGCTTTACTGCATATTTAATAAAGTTAAAGAAACTTCCTCGAAACAGTTTGCATGTTTCTTTTGTTTTAAATAAATCATCAGCCAGGTGATTCAATTTTATTGAAACATCTGACATTTCACTGTTATATATATACCTAAAACAGAAGCAGCTCAAAGTGACGCAAAATATTCGAGAAAGAAGTAAATTTAACAATTGGAACTTAAAATGATATTATAGAAAAATGGTGTGAACTTTTCACACTAGATTATTTCAAGTAAACATTTAATTTAAGCAACAATAAAACTATAGTAAAAACTCGCGTACCAATCAAATGCGTCATGACTATACGAATTGTCTTGAGAAAACTATAGATTAAATTATGTATTATTTAAGTACAGCTTGGTGTACTTCAAAACTGACGCTACTGAAAGATATAATCAAAGTTATTTCAAAATGGAAGGCTATGACTCTGGTAACTTTTTGATTCGATTTTCCATACATCGTACATATCTTCAAGTTTATCTTTTACATATCTTCAAGTCTATCATCGTACATCTTTTACTTTAAGTTTATTGAATTTGATTCGTTTTTTTGTTTTTGTTTTTCATAAAAATCTAAATAAGTATCATTTTGAGAACTGCTTTATTTTAATTTTTTACACGCCTAAATAATAATAATTAAAAAATTCTCAATTTATCAGCTGTTGCAATAAAACAAAAAAATGTATCAGCTGATTATTTATTTTTAAAAAGATACAAAAACATGCAGCACTGGTGCCATTAAGGAAAAAATTTAATAAACTTTCAACTGGGGAAAAACATGGTTTTCCTTGAGCTAGTTTTAAATTTATTTATTATATAAATATGGAATGGTTTGCATAAAAATAAGTAAATAATTTCAATAAAATACAGATTATGTAATAAAATAATAAAGAAAGAAAAAATGTGCTTACAGGTGAATGCAGGTGCATTGTTGTTGAGGCTAGCACAAACTTCTGACTGCTAATCTCTCTCTTTGTTGTTATGGTTGTGATAAAGTAAACTAAAGTATATCAAGTACAAAACAATGAACAATAGTTATTTGGTTGAACTTTATTAGAGAAACAAATCAAACTCTTAACAAACAACGACAGTATTGTACTCTCGGAGAAATATTTTTAACAACTGTAGTAAAAACATGGCCATCCCGACCACTAACTTCATTATTTATTTATAAGTGAATTAAAAACAAAAAATAAAAAACCCAACCTAACAGATTGAATAATTTATAAAAGAATACATTTTTGATCACAGCAGTAGTAATGGTGCCCCCCACTTTCTTTATACATAATATAAAAGAGTTTAAAATTTTAAATATTTTTTAAAGGACAAAACAAAAATTTACATTACCATAAAACATGTATGATGATGCCAACTACACGAGTTATACCAAACTATTATAATAATAGTATTATTAGAATTTAAAAAATAAAACAAATGATAAAAGCTCACGCATGTCTAGCGTGTGTATCTAATCTCATTACAGAATATAATATATCGTTTAATTATTTAACTATAATAACAAATGTGTAAAACAAACAGTTATATAAATATCAATATTTAAAAAAAATTATCAGAAATATAATATGATCTATTATTTATTAGTTTTTATAAGATTTATTTTTATTCGTGACTATTTAATGAAAACTCATGATTTCCGTTAAGTGTGTAATAAATACAGAGGTGAATGGTTTATTATTAGATGCTGACTGCTGGTGGAGGGGTACATTTTATTTCTCAGAAAATAGCAATAATTGAATGTCACTTTTATAACTGTCCAAAAATCAGAGCATCCATCAATTCCTAACAACAGTTGAAAACAAAGTCACAGATTACCCAGTATCTTCCTAAAATGGTAGAGAGCAATTTTACAGTAAAACAAACAAATTCTATTTCATGAGCAAGTTTCTGAAAGGAAGTCGCGTATTTCTGAGTGCAGTAGCATTTCCTGTTTACTGATTTTGATCGAAATCTTGGCCGATGATGGTGATACTTACACGGAATATCAACTCTGAGTTAAATGTGATGTTTGTTGAAACTCAAAAAACAAATAGCCTATCTGCTCGAACAATTTTCTCAAAAACAAAAAATCAAAGAAAAAATTGATATCTCAATTCCGTCCACTTCCAAAAGTCACTTCCGTCAAACATTGCTCAATCAAAAGTGCTACTTTACCAAAGGTTTCTTTTTTTCTCATGTTCGCGCTATTTTTCGTAAATGGCTCCAATGACATCTCTTATTCTCATACTAAGTCTAGCTACAAGCCTATCACCACTATTGGAAGTGTTTTTCTGGGAAACTAGATTTCTTGATAGTTCTTAAGGAATATAATATTTCTGGCTACCGCTGCCATTATCATGTAAAACATTTAGGTCTTCGGGTTGAGTCCGTGTCAGTGGTTTGTTTTTAACAGCGCCCATATTACAATATGCTTGTTCAGAATAGTCTGAAACGTTGGCTTACAACAAACCCTGACATGGTCTCCTCCCGAAGAGCTTGGTATCTTACGGTGAAGCAGCAAGAGGAAGTTCACTATAGCGTACGATTGTACCACACACATACACACACACACACACACACACACACATATATATATATATATATATATAAAATTAAGGATCAGAGATATTTTCCGTGATAGCCTGCTTCTTTTGGAGGTCATCGACCAGTTTCGGGCGTTCGACCATCATCAGGATGTTTTTGTCAAAACAGTGTGATAACGTAATGTGATGATTTGCTGCACAGAGCGAATTTAGTTGATACACTCAGAGTGCATTGAATTTAACAATGCATTGAACTAAAGTGGTGCCAAAGCTTAACGTCATTGATTCCATAAAAGACCGTGATTGAATTCCAGTATGAATTTCCTGCGAGTTTTTTTTTTGGAGATGGTTTCTCTTTCTCTTTCTCTCACACACTCACACATACATACAGACATTTCGCTAAAAACATTTTTGGAGATGGTTTCTCTTTCTCTTTTTCTCACACACTCACACATACATACAGACATTTCACTAACAACATTTTTGGATTCTCTTTCTCTTTCTTCACACACTCACACATACATACAGACATTTCGCTAAAAACATTTTTGGATTCTCTTTCTCTTTCTTCACACACTCACACATACATACAGACATTTCACTAACAACATTTTTGGATTCTCTTTCTCTTTCTTCACACACTCACACATACATACAGACATTTCGCTAAAAACATTTTTGGAGATGGATTCTCTTTCTTTTCTTCACACACTCACACATACATACAGACATTTCGCTAAAAACATTTTTGGAGATGGTTTCTCTTTCTCTTTCTCTCACACACTCACACATACATACAGACATTTCGCTAAAAACATTTTTGGAGATGGATTCTCTTTCTCTTTCTCTCACACACTCACACATACATACAGACATTTCGCTAAAAACATTTTTGGAGATGGTTTCTCTTTCTCTTTCTCTCACACACTCACACATACATACAGACATTTCGCTAAAAACATTTTTGGAGATGGATTCTCTTTCTCTTTCTTCACACACTCACACATACATACAGACATTACTCTTTTTTTTCTCTCACACACTCACACATGCATACAAACATTTGGCTAAAAACATTTTTGGAGATGGTTACTCTTTCTCTTTCTCTCACACACTCACACATACATACAGACAATTCGCTAAAAACATTTTTGGCGATGTTTTGTCTTTCTCTTTCTCTCACACACTCACACATACATACAGACATTTGGCTACGAAAGACATTTGACATATTGACGATTTTCTGCCAGTTTTCTCTAAAACGGCTGCAACTATTTTCTTTAACCCTTGTGTCCATGACATTCTCTAACATACTGCTGTCTACGACTGGGTTACCCAGGTAACCTGATACATTTTTTAATTTTTAGTTGGTAACGCTGATTATATGAGTTGTTTACAATCATGGTTATCTTTTGCTTTTGATTTGGTGGTTTTCTAAGCATTTTACAGATTAAGTTAGTGTCATTATTTCTGTGATATCGTGGTTAACGAAGAGTGATAAACGTTTTTTAGTGAATTCGTCGGTGATAACAATAGTACTGCAAGAGGTAACACAGTTTTTGTTTTTTTGTTTTCTTTTGTTTACAACTACTATGGCTGATAATTTTCGAGAGCTCAGTGCTCATGAGTACAATCAACTATCTTATGAAAAAAAAAAATTATATATTCAACAGTTGTTTGCAGCTACTGGAGATGAAAATGACAATTTATCAGATTCTGAGGAAGAGAATGAAGATTTATACATTCCTATGGAAGAGGTTGTTGTCGAGGACTCCGATATAGAAGATGTTGCTCCTGGTCCGAGCAATTTTGAGGTGGCCGAACAAATCACAGATAGCTCCGATGAAGAAATAAAGGATATTATTTGCTAAGATTCTAACAACAGTGTTCTAAAAGGTAAAGATGGTACAGAATGGAACACCTCCAGTAATCTATCAAGGAAAATATTACGTCATAATATTTTACGTGGAAAGTCAGGACCAGCATTTGTTACAAAAATTTTTTCTATAAAGGATACATTTTTGCGTGTATTCTCTTACGAAATGTATGACATAATAGTAAGAGAGACGAATAGAAAAGCAAATCAAGTTTTTCCATCACACAATAACAAAAATAAGATTAAAAAAACATGGAAACCGCTTGTAGTTGAAGAATTTCAAGCTTATCTCGGAATCCTTATAACAGCAGGCGTAAAATATTCCAACTACGAGCATACTAAAGAATTGTGGAAGACAGAAGCTTATCCACTTTATAGAGCTACTATGTCACTGAACAGGTTTTGGCAAATAAGTAGATTTTTACGGTTCGACAATGTCAATACTAAAGCTCAGCGATTACAAAATGATAAAGCTGCTGCAATAAGTGACATCTTTGCAATGTTAAATTCAAACTTGAAATCAAATTATTCGCCCTCTGAGTCGTTAACAGTGGATGAACAATTATTTCCCTTTAGGGTAGGACTAATTTTACCCAATATATGCCTTCGAAACCGGCGAAGTGTGGAATAAAAGTTTGGTGGATCTGTGACGCTAAAAATTCATATCCTCTTCAAGGCCAAATATATACCGGTAAATCTTGTACAGGAAGAGAGATAAATCAAGGAGAAAGGGTTGTCAAAGATTTGTCAATTAACTATAAAGGAAGCGGAAGAAATATTGTTGCTGACAGTTTTTTTACAACACTTTCCCTGGCTCAACTGTTAAAAACTTGGGATTTATCTTTAGTTGGAACAGTGAAGAAGAACAAGCCTTACATACCTAAAGAAATGTTACCTTCGAATACACGAGAAGAAAAGCCATCATTGTTTGGATATACGGAAGATAATGTAAGCATATGTTCATATGTTCCAAAGAAAAGAAAAGCGGTTATCTTGATATCTACGATGCACTACGATGGAACAACTTCTGGACCGCTCAACAAACCAGACATCATTCATTACTACAATAAAAATAAGGGAGGGGTTGACAATATGGATAAAATGTGCTCTCATTATTCGGTGAAAAGACGAACACAACGGTGGCCTATGGCTTTCTTTTATAATATCATTGATATTGCAAGTTTAGCTGCTTATGTAATTTACAAAGAGAACAACCCACAAATTTCTCAAAGAACTGATAGTCGTAGAGTTTTCCTATAAGAATTAGGAAAACAACTAGCAATGCCAGCTATCCTTAGTCGGGCAACTAATCCAGCAGTTGCCAGTAAGTTTTCCACTAAATATGGAATAGAATGCATGTTGGGAAGGGCGATTCCTACCGAAATTGCTGCTTCGGTAGCAGCTGCACCTTCTCAGGGAAGAGATGCGACGGGCCGTCTTCAAGTAACTGGTGACTGCTTTATATGTTATGTAAAGAGAAAGAGAAAAACAAGGAAGTGTTGTGGTCAATGCAGTAAACCTATTTGTAACGAACACTGTGTTGCCATCACCAGGTGTTGTGAATGTGCAAAATAAGTGCAGATTTTACAGACAAATTTATTTTCAGTGCCAGAAATGTTTGCATCAATCATATTGTAATTATAGTTCTTGTTCTTGTCACAAATTTACATAAATAAATAATTTTTGTAAACCTCAACATCTTTATTGTCTATAAACCTTGCCAGGTTACCCAGGTAACCTAATATAGATTACAGGAATACTTTTTTATTAGACCCAAATTGATATAATACATTTAATTTTTTTTTTTTTTGCAAACTTCTCTAAAATGAATGGACTTGGAATAGCTAGAGGGGTTTTCGAAAATAATAAAAATTATTTATACTTAAACTGAATTAAACTTGAAAAGGTTACCCGGGTACCCCACCATAGACACAAGGGTTAAACTAAGATGTGAATACAATATTAAGAGCTATAACTTTTATTTGAAACATTTCAACGGATAGAGTCATTTAAGGGAGTTTTGGGGGGAAGGGGTGGGTTATGTTTTTCTCTAGAGTGCTATCTTGGTTAATTATACAATTCTACCAAGGTACATGCATAATAGAATACAGTTGTGTTCATTATGTAACCTAAATGAGGAGGAGGATGGAGTTCACTTCTTGGCAGCATGCCTTATATTGGCCCCCTATAGGGTCAAATACTTCCGAACTAGGACTTTATATAAATCGAGTAATAGAGTATCTCAATGGAAAGAACTGGAAACTACTTTATAATTACTATTGTGAAGAGTGGCAGTACAGGGCTTTTTAATAAAAGAATTTAATTATTAAGCGTGAGCCTCCCCTCCTAACAAATAAATAAATGTAAAAATTTATAGGTACAGTTAAAAAATAAAAAATAAACTAAAAAAAAAATTTGCATGTAACGAACTCTAACGAGTAAACAGGCAATTGATAAAATAAGAGTAAAATGAACTCCTGCAGATGGTATTACCATGCCAGAATTAGCTTTTTTAAGTCCAAAATTTTTTATTAATAGAAAACAAGAAGAAAAAGATTATGTTAATTTTTGAAATGTTTTTTAGACTATTTTGTTGTGAAATAAAGCTGCCTATCTACCTACAACTCTAACACCTAAAGAAAATTCCGAGTTTCGAGAAAATTGGTAAACAGGAATCAATTTATACTGATCAATTTTTTCAGATTTCACGATTTTTTTCCATAAAAAAATTGACGAATTTAATTAAATTTGGTATTATACTAACTATAAAATTTGTCAATTACAATTTTGTAAACTATAGTAAGAGAATGTTGTGTGAGTGTTTCTCACCAGATTTCTTTATTTTCAAAAAGTATTGCACAGATTCGAAGCAGCAGTAGCACTCGAAACAAACAGATCATATAAAAATCAAATATATAAAAACAAGACCAAGTAAAACAATCGCAGTATATAAACTACCACCGTAGACTGCGGAGAGCACAGGCCACCACAATTTATGTCGTCCCACAACAGTGATCGGCAACCTACAAGCCGCGGGTCGTTTGACCCGCCCAATGTTCGGCGTAAAGTTTGTTTATTTCTTTTCCTGAATTTCAGTTTTAATATAAATCGCAAAATAATACTAAGTCGAATTGATGCGCGGTGCCTTGTTTCTCTTCAGGATTTAGAGAGCTTTGTTTTAGATAACATTAAAGTAGGAACGACGGCATACACTGCCATGGAAAAGCTGTATGGAGTAGATTCGGATATAGACATTTCAAGCTAAATAATTCTTCAGGTTTTTCTTAACAAGTCAATACGATTCTAGTATTCATACGCAAAACTTAAAACGTTTGAGAAGCGACCTTAAAAGAAAAAAGTAAAAATAGATCACTCTACTCGTCATTTTGAACATTTAAGGAATCGAAGAATCTCATAATTCTTACCTACAAAAACACAATTTTCCGGATTAAGACCTCGTCAATGGTTTGCTGGAAACCGACCATATTGCAATGAGCTTCTTCAGGGTCGTTACACCTTGAAAGCTAATGGAGCAAATGAACCTTGGTAGAAAAGAGGCCTGACCCTCTTCCAAGGTTCATTGCTTCATTAGCTTTCAAGGTGTAACGACCCTGAAGAAGCTCATTGCAATATGGGCGGATCGTCGGTTTTTAGCAAACCACTGACGCGATCTCAACCCGGAAGCTGAAGTATTTTTCTTGAAAACCTAAAAGATCTACTCTTTCGTTTTATGAACGATTTTGTTTGTACATAGAATTAAATATTCCTTTTGAATTTTTTTTTAAATTTCTATGTTTTCTAATACTTTTTGCCCCCCAACTTGCAGCATCTACCAACTTTAATTTATATGATTACATTTTGCTTATCCAAGCTTTTTTCTGTGGGAAAAGGCTCACGAACACAATGATCTTTGTTCGCTTTGTAAAGTAAGCCCGGAGCCAAAAACGTTGCCGACCACTATCCTAGAGCAATGCATTAAATGATTGTGCTGTCTTGATTCCTCCGTAAGGACTGATGTGGACTAATGATTTCATCTTCTTTCTTACTATTGCTACGATGTTCGTTACTACCTTACGTTACTACTTCGGATAATATAATTTGACCAACATGAGTAATCCTATTTAGCTGTTTTTCTTGATTTTTCTCTCAGAAAGATCATATCCTTTTTATATCAGCATGATCTCTCCTGATGTGGGTCAACACACTGAAAGATGAATCGGCGGTTGAAAGCATCAGACAGCAAGATTGAAAGTGTCATAGATCAGGCAAAATGTCAGGTTTATAATGAAACTTGATAGCCTACTTCATTTTGTGATCTGCATCACATACTAGGCGTTCTGCCATTGTTGGGTAAACAATATGAAATAGTCGCATATTGCACACTGCATCGTCTTAAACATATTCCTTATGAATGTGAGCTTAAAACATAAATGTATGCTCGATAAACCGATCTATGACTGCAAAAAGAAGCAAGCTATCACGGAAAATATCTCTGATGCTTTCCAGCTCTGCGGAACCAACCACAACAACGACGATAAGTAATGACGCCAACTGAGAAGTTCGTGTTGTTCCGGCTTTTTGCTATCAAAGCAATAGTGCTGATGATATCTGTAGACAAAGAAGTGAAGCTTATGAGCCACATGTTGTGAGTGACAAAAAGATTAGGCAACGGCTTTTGTTTTTGGAAAGACCAACGAATGTACATGACGATTATATGATATAATAATTTATAATTATAAAAAATTTATTGAAAAAATGAGTACACAAATTCGTAAAAATCGACGTTCCACGATATCGGAATTGTCTTCAAAAATTCCTGAAGTTCCACGTTCAGTTTTTTATGCTAATGTGACAGTAGAACTTGGATACCAAGAACTGTATATGCCAGATGGTTGCCAAAATACTAAACAAGGTATACCAAGGAAACGAGTAGCTGCTTAAAAATTCTTGAGATGATACAAAATGAAAGAAATGATTGGTTTGGCCATCAGCCATTGGAGGTGAGCCTGGAATTCGTTGAGATTTGGAAAATTAGATACAAAGCAATCGATTTAATGGCGGCACTCATCCGCCGAAAGCAAACAAGTTTAAGCAAGCTAAGAAAAAAAACTAGACAAATAATGGTCATAATTTTCTGGAGCACTTTATTGATTTTCTTGAAAAACGGACGAAATTAATGCCAAATTGGTTTTGAATGTTGATAGGGTTTCTCAAGGACACTGTAGATTCAGGAGGCATCTGAATCCTAAAACGTGCTAGCATCTATAGATTCTGTCGGGAGATGGAGGAGACTTCAACACACCTTTTGACGGACTGAGATCAAAGGTTCAGAAGCCTGGGCACCTGCCAGGTGATGGAGGAGCGTATATGGCCCATTAAGCTTCCCAGATTCTCAGCTTCCTTAGGGAAATTAATCTAAAAGGAGCGCTGAAGGTTGAGATGTCTCATTCCGCGCCGGTAGGGAAGACAATAGACTCTTCTGTTCGCAGTGTACTAAACCCTCAAAAACTGTATATGTCAGATGGATGCCAAAATACAAAAATAAGGTACACCAAGGAAATGAGTAGCTTGCACGAGATATAACTCGACCGCTCATTGCAGTTCAAATTTTAAAATTTGTCACAAAAAATTTCGCTGGTAATTTTTGACCATCTTTCTTCTTCTAACCCCGAGCGCACACAAACCAATTATCTCTTTATTCATTTAAAGAAGTGCCTTATAATGCATCGGTTTGTAAGATGATGATGAACTCAAGAACGGGGTTAAGCAATGGATCAAGACGCTGACGACAGACTTGGTTGAAGAAAAGGCTATCAGAAATTTGTGCGGTTAATGGTGGTGACTATTTGGGAAAATAGGATACATACAGAGATATATTTAGGCCATAAGAAATCATATTAATCTTATTTAGCGTTGTTCTTATTTCAAAACGGACCTTACTTTAAAAACATGTAGGAAAATATAAAGATCCTTCATACAAGTCTTTTATAAAGAAACGCGTATTTTATTTTCAAAAACTAAACAGATTTTTCCGGTGTAGAGTCAGAAAGAAAAGTATCAGTATAAAGTGTTTATTGTTGATTGCGTTTGCTTGATTAATTAAATAATCGTGACAACTAAAAAAAAAAGCAACCAGGAAAAAATTGAAAAATTTGTAATTGATTCATACATATTAATTAAAAAATTAAATATATAAATATTATTACGTAAAAGGGCCAGTGGAACGACCAAGCGAGCGAACGATGCCGATCGAGCGACGATATGTATGGGCGAAGAAGGCGCGTCCTCGGGGGAAGGACACGTACTAAGAGTGAAAGTAGAAAAGGCCAACGAACCCAACAGGTCGACGACCTAACAACGTATAACTACTACTAACACCACAACACTTAGCAGCAGCAGCGCGTTCACCGCTAGCCCAATAACATTGCGACCGCCTTCTCTTTTCTGTGTGCGTGTTCACTTTATATAGAATATACGGACACCAAGCAGGCTAGCAGACATTCACTAACCCGACACATAAACATAAGAAACCGTCCACTATTGTTATGGAGAATTTTTATTTTTTTTAATTTTACTCAGCTTTTTCTTTCCCTATTCAATCTTTCTTTGAATCATTTACTTCTATGTTTTTACATTAAAAAAATGTACCTATATGATAAAAATATTTTAAAAAAATACGATCTAGTTTGGAAAACAACAGAGTTTAGACAGCTGACAAAAAACAGCTGAAGCGACAAATCAATTACGAAGGGAAGGGATGAGCTTAGTGGCAGCGCGCTGGACTGCCACGGCGGGGATCCTGGTTTCGAGTTCAGGGCAACCCCTTAGATTTTTTTCTTCCTAGGAGCCTCTACAAGCTCACTGTTCGGTAATGGACAGTGTTGTCTGTAGTGAGAGAACACTGTCCGGAGGCCGGCAGTGCACTGAAAGGGCTTCCGGATGCTAATGACGAGATTTTGATGCGGCCTAAATATTAACTAGTGTTCTATGTAAGATACTTGCAGGCATAAAACACCTCCTCTGCACGTCTGAAGAATATGAACTGACGGTGCCAACATTGAGTGTTAATGGGATTTAATATGCCACATGTTAAGTTGGCCATGAACACTATTAAGGTAGTAGATCAGTAAACATTATAAATCGTAAGGCTTTGTAACGTAAGCCAAATTTTGAAGATTCTACGTAACTGCTTCAATGAAATCACTTCCCAGCTCTGCCTAAAAGCAATGTAATTGGAAAAAAGTGATAGATGTATATTTGAGTAACTAAAATACCAAGTTGGAGAAGCTCACGAGGCTAATCCACTTTATTGTTTATTGATAAAACATTTCCCTACCGTACGAATGGTGCTGAAACCGAAAAATAACATTCCTCTAGATTGCATTATTTTTCTTGATTCAAGTACAGCAATCAAAATAAAATCTGTTATTACAGCTGATATAAAAAACAGGTTACAAAAGACGGGAAGTACAGTACGATAAAGATTATTTATAATTAGATTAAAGTTGGCGCTACTGGTGTATTTTGTGAATGCATGTGTGCGCGCTAAGTGTGTATAGTTAATTATAAAGAACATCTCAAGGACTACAATTATGAAAAATAAATTATCAATACTGGTTTTGTAGTTTTTTTTTTATACTGAACATACGTGCTTGTTTTCATATTTCATTCATTCATTAAACTTTTTTCAAGGTAATTAATGAAAAGGATAAAATTAAAAAATATTTCAACGAAGTAATTAATTAGTTTCTGAAGTGTTTTAAATGATATTAATGATCATATTTAATGACAAGATTTTGAAATTTTATTGAATTTTGAAACTGAGATTTTAAAAAAGTTTGAGAGAAAGGATTGTACATTTTTGACAAGCACTTTGATCGGTTTCTGACTGCGTATATTGGTCACAAAGTAGTTACTGTACTGTACAATCGTTTGAATTGTGGGAAAATGCAAGATGAATGTTCTGCACCATTTCTATGCTGGCCTTAAATATGTAGTAATTGGATTGGAATGTCAGTTATAAGTGTTTTAGGGGTATGTAAGTGTTCTCAAGAGCTGTAAAATATAAAATATCCGCAGGGACGGCCAGATTGCTGAAGAGGTGGCAAGTCCGTTTCACCTTATATACAATGCGGTCAACTAGTGCCTAATTTTCCACGAAAAGCCTCCTTAATTACAGAAAAGAACATCAACGCTTCATAAGAAGGAATTTCTCTCATTTAATATCAGGAAATTTGCATGAAAAACCACATTTATCCTCACACAAAAAATTAATTGCAATAAATACCTTGAATTGTGATGTGGTAAAGAAAATATATTCATGTTTTTATTTACCCCCCCCCCCCCCAAAGCGGTTGTCAAAAAGAAGTTTTATTTGCGTAATGAAAAGAACAAACAAATAACAACCTTGATGTTTAAAACAATATCAACGTATTGTATGAAGCAATATCACGTATTTTGCTAGAATTTTCAATTTTTTTGTTTGTTTACAAGTTTACTAATTGTATTTGTAATAATTTATCAAAAAACTTATAGGAAACATTCACGTGACTTTCTAGCACTTCTAACAAAATGTTCTTTAAACTTGGGATTTAATATGCCACATGTTAAGTTGGTCATGAACACTATTAAGGTAGTAGATCAGTAAACATTATAAATCGTAAGGCTTTGTAACGTAAGCCAAACTTTGAAGCTTGTACGTAACTGCTTCAATGAAATCACTTCCCAGCTGTGCCTAAAAGCAATCTAATTGGAAAAAAGTGATAGATGTATATTTGAGTAACTAAAATACCAAGTTGGAGAAGCTCACGAGGAAATCGTGGGAAACCGATTTTTTTTGTTCTGTTTCCAGAATCTGGAACATTCAATCAATCAAGACCCTTTGAACTCGGTATCATAGTAACAAATTTATCCTCATTACAGCTGTACAGGTGCGAGAATTGTATATAGACATTGCAATGGCACTCTAGTGGATTACTAGGACTTTAGATACTTTCCTCTCAGCAATCTAAAAAAATGATGGAACTAAATAGCTAAGTGTATATTGTGATGTATACCAAGTTTAAAAAATATCATCAGAACCGAGAAATCATTAAAAAAAATTAACAAACTCATTCAGTAAAATCGTATTTCCGGTTGTGGAATTTCGAAGCGGAAGCTTTCTTGTCTGTTCTCCAAGTCAGACGCCCAAAAGGAGGATCAAGTTTTCTATTGTCGTGCAATTTGTCCTTTCTGAGTTATGCTGTTCAAAACGTATATGTTCATACCAATTCATAAACAAATCACATATGAATTTATAAAAAGCGCTTTTCCAGACGCTTAAAAGAAAACAATACATTAAATATACGTCCATTCCAAATGTTCCATTTAGATCAGCTGATTGTACATTGGCTCCTTTTAGGCCAAACAGCTGTTTTTTTGCCATTCACTTTTTTTCAATCTATCATTTTACTAGTAACCTATCTAGAACAAAAAATAAAAATAAAGAATATACACGATAATAATTGACGATAGTATATTTTGGAAGTAGTAGTAGTAGTAGGTATAATAAAGAAGTATAGAAAGAGAATAAGAATGGTGGAGTGTACGTCTAATGGCTTACATCCTGCTAGTATCTTGTTACTCAATACAAGTATTTGTGTCACTGGACGCTACACTTCCAACGTTCGGTTCACTGGCCTTTTAGTTTTGTTTCTTTCATTTTTATTTTTATTTATTTTTCCCCTACTTCTTTTTTTTTTTTTGTATTAATATTTAATATTATTATTATAATTAACGCAATACTAATAAATTTACTTTAAATCAGAAGAAGAAAAAAATAAAACTAATGGTTAACTATAATTGAGATAATTATCACATTGGTAATTAACAAACTGTTCAAATTTCTGTACCTCTTATCTGTACTATTATAATTAGTAATCAAATATATCTTCTATGCAAATTTTAGAACGTATTGCTTATACGTATTGCAAATTTTATACGAATGGATTGTCTATCGCATACAAAAAATGAAGAAAGAAGCCGGTGGAAGAAAATGGTGCCAGAAAGAAAGATCTTGATCTGATGGTAATGTTGTTCGAACTTTTTATGTGACAACTGATGAGCGGAATTCGCAAGACTTTGAAACGAATGAAAAGGAGAGAGAGAGAGAGAGAATATTTCCCGGGATATAGTCGTAACTTCCTCTAGCCCTCAGGAAGAAAGAAGTTTACCACCAGATTTTTACAGTCTCTGACTCCGCGATTTTTTTTTGTTTTTTTTTATAGAATCAAATTTGACTGACGAGATTTGTTTTTACCGAAGTAAAGTTGAGATCATCTGACTTAAAAAAAAAGTATTATCAAATTTTTGTCTTCTATGTATATAGTATTTGTAATTTATGTCTGTAGGAGAATATACCGAAATCTAGTTCAATTCAATCTATTAATCAGTTAGCATCACTGGAGAATTCGACATATAAGTTTCAGTCCAAATTGTCAATCGGAAGTCCCAATTTTCTTCTTTTTTTCAGGTTATTTTCAGAAACGGCTTCCACTTTTCTTTATACTTGATATCCTAACGCTTTTTCTCTTTTCCTCTAGAAAGAGGGAAAATCGAAGTTCAATCAATCAAAGTATGCGTTTTATAAATTAAATTATAAATAAATACATAAAAAGTATATAATCCGCCAATTGCAACTTTACTAAATGGTTCTTTTCCAGTTTTTCCCGATGTCTTTCGAGAACAATTCCTAAACATTTTCTTTAAAGTTGCATCCTAATTACACACCGGCTTATCATTTTTATTTGAAACAAAAATTATATTTTTGACAAGCGTTTATCTCAGACTACATCCCCCTCCACAACTCTTAAGCTATTTCCGAATGTTCGACTAATTCTACTAACTATATAATACCGTGAAAATTAAATATGCTTTAGGTTAAAGTTATACGGTGAAGCAGTAGAGGGGCTTTACTTTAGAATATGGCCATTTTTTTTGTTATTCGCGAATTTCTCGAAAAGGGTTCTAAAGATTTCCTGCGATTTTATTTTGAATTATTTTTCTGGAACAATGTGTGGAGATTAAGAGAGTCTGGGACATGTGGACAAGGCTATTTCCCTACAATTTACTGTTTCATCATCTCCTGGAGAGAGATAAGAGACTAAGAGCTTCAATATAAATTCCGACATTTAAGCGAAAAGTTTATAAGATGGTTTAATCTAAATGAATACATAAAAGATCCAGAATTGAACTCGCCTATAGCAATCAAAATAAAGCGCTCAATGTTTTTTAGTTTCATTTGAATTGAAAAATATTATGTTTTAGTAATAAACGGATCAGGATGTGTGCTAACGATACGAAAAAGTATAATAAAAGTGAACAGTTTAGTGCGTGGTATTCCTCATATCCGGTGGTATTCCTCCGGCTGTGATAGAGTGCACAAAAGTTTCTTTTATTTAGCTACAATTTGTTTTGATTTTGTACAAGTTCAGTATTGTGTTCAGTTTATTTTTATTTCTCACATTCACTTGGAAGAAACCTTTTCAGTAACTGTTATTCTTTCTTCTTTTTCATTTTCATAATTTCATTGTGTAAAGAATTGTTTCAAACAATACTATAGAAAGAGGGGATAAAAGCCGCATAGGGTAGGGTCCCGGGCTAAATTAGGCAGCCAGTTTTAATAATAATAGAAAAGGAGTTGAGCAGGGCGCGCGCGTGAGTGTGTGTAGCTCCACAGTGCAGGTAATATACTTTCACTTCCCTTCATTCTCTACACTTCCCCACGCTAACCTACCCTTGCCATCACTCTACACGCCCTATACTACCCTACACTTCCCAATACTACTAAAAATCGCATGAAGCTCAAACTTTATATCGTTTAGGTACCAGCACTGCATTCAACAATAAGGTTTTGAAAAAATCCTGAGTTTCCAGGTTGAGACCACATCAGTGGTTTGTTAGAAACCGACATATCACCCATATTGCAATGAGCTTCTTCAGGGAAGGAGCAACGAACCTTGGTAGAAAAGAGGCTACTTCCTCCTTGATAGTAAAGTAAAAGCTACTTCAATACAATGTAATGCTCTGCCAACTGTATTATTTTAAGATATATTAATAGCATTAATGGAATCCCAAATTTGTAGGAAATCGGTTAATCAAAAATGTGACTTAACTGATTAGGTTTTGAGTTTTTAGAACTTTTTGGAATACGGCTGGAACGATTTTCTTTAAACTTCCAAAAATGGATTTTAGGGGTGTTGTGAAGAATCTGTTGTGAGAAATGTGCGACGTTAAATTTCAAGTTTAATTTGTGTTTGTTGCTCCTGTGATGGCATATCACAAGTCAAATTAGTTCCCTGTTGTCCGCAAGGAACGCCAAACTTGTATAAAAGGAAACGAAGCCAACCAAGGGTTGGGGATGAACGAACCATCGTCTACTTCCCCTACCACAGGGGTCTAAATTAAAGGAAAAAGGGACAGTGGAGGCCCATTCTATCACCATCTTCAAGAGCAAAGACACCTTCCGTGCGATCAGCCAAACACAAACATCGAGTCTACACATCAGCTCTTGCTTATCTGTCAGTCTCTCATTGAGTTTATCTCCCTGTCTCTTAATCTCATAAGTCAAGTCCTTAGAATCATAAGTGTATATTTCTTTTCTATTCCCCCATCGAATTCAATGCGAATAAGATCCTCAGGAAAACCACAGAAAAGGAACTCTCCCTTATCAAGAAATTATTTTAATTTTAATTATTGAATTAATTATTAATAAGAAAAAATTATTAAAAATTTACTAATTTAACTGTTGTACCCAACATATTACAAGACAGAACAAAATGCAAAATTGTTAAAACAAAAAAATAATTTTTTTTTTTTTTTTTATAGAAAATGTAAATAAATTTTATAAAAATACAAATTTATTGTAAATTTTTTTCATATTATTTTTATTAAAAAAATGTCACGGCCAAATCTTGGCAGAAATTATTATCATTAATAATTTTTTGTTTTTTTAGTTTTCAATATTATCTAATTTATATTCTCAAATGTCTAGTTCTTTTAGTTTGCGGTGCAGTTTCAGTTTTTTATTTGATTCCTTTTTAATCAGATCACTATAATGTGTTTACTATACTACAGTAATTTTTTTTTTTAATATTTGCATAGTGTTTAATGGAAGAAACTGGAAATGTCTTAAGGTCAGGGTTGTCTTCTATTGGACAAAATTATCGTATATTTTCTTATAAATTGTGTACAACTCGCCTAAAAGAATTAGCTATTAAAGGAAATTTGGTGTGATAAACTAAAACGACTTTCTCTTGATTCTAATTTTTTTTTTTTTTTGGCGCATCGACTGCCTTGGCCATTAGCGCTTCTTACACATTGTTCTTTCTCCATCCGTGGCCACACAAGCTGGGATGGCACATGTTTATCCTATTTGGCATCCACACATAATGCCTTGTCCAGCAAGGTAAGGTGGAGCCATAGGTCATGGGTCATAGTGATACTTTCCACACATCCCCTCTTATTCCATCAAGCCAGTCGACGAGGAGGAGTGTGGAATAGTTTGTGCCATCCCTTTATCTACTAGAGTTTGTACATTTAGGCAAAACCAAAAGCATTTTTATAGTTATTTATTGCATTATATCCATATTTTCAGCAAACTCTAGTTAGTTATATAGCTTATTCTAAGAAGGCTAATTCTGCAAGCTAATTGGGCGTGCAGTACTTTTAACAGATGTTCCTGCACACCCTATAAAGTTCTAATCCTAAAATTAACTACCTAAACCTAATGGGGTTGAAATACTTTATAAATTTTCTTTCAACCCCGAAATACAACCTAACTATAAACCTAATCTAACCATTCATAACAACGTTCTCGCTAATATAAATAAAATACACTCACGCCAATAAATACATTCACACTAATAAATACTTGCATGCTAATAAATACATTCACGCTAATAAATACATTCACGCTGATAAATACATTCATACTAATAAAACCATTTTCGCCAATAAATACATTCATGCTAAACATTCATACAAGGGGAAAGTACTCGATATTCCTTTCCCCTTTAAAATAACTAACCTAATTGGGTGAAGTACTCGATATTCCTTCACCCAGTTTACTTAACTACCAGTCTAAATACTACTGTATATATTAATATTTTTTAGATATGTAAATAGCCTCCTTATGTAAGGAGAACCCTCTTGAAGAATGGCGCGTTTGTCATGTGGTAGGCCTGCTCTTTCCCTTTGTGTGTGCAGTGCCTGACACCCTTCCAACATGTGCGCCACTGTCAGCCTTTCTCGGCAACGAGGGCACCTTGGCCTTCTTTCACCATTAAGGAGGTACCCATGTGTCACACGTGTATGACCAATCCTTAGCCTTGTCAGTATCACTGATTCATGCCGCGGGAAATTCTCAACTGTAGCACTTCGCACCCGTGATTTGATATCTTTAAGTTTTTCATTTGTGCAATCCCACTGCGCTTGCCATTTTCTCCTTATAATATATTTCATATACGTTTGTAAATCAGTGGGACGCACGGGGATGACACTCTCAGTAGCTGTAGAGGCTGCTCGTTTGGCCGCCTCGTCAGCCCTTTCATTACCGGACACACCAATGTGGCCCGGCACCCAGGCGAACGTCACCTCTTGACCACGTGCGCGTAATTGGAACAATCATTTAAAAATATTGATCAACATAGGACCCGGAGAGCCTTTAATGCACTCAATGAGTCTGTTAGTATTAATGATTTATTATAATTTTTATCCTCTATGAGTTTTATGGCCTGGCAAATGGCATACAACTCAGCCGTGTACACGGATGCATATTGAGGGAGTGTGCAACAAAGAGTAACTCCTTCTGTGTACACAGCACTACCTACGCTGTCGCCTATCTTCGACCCGTCTGTGAAGACAGGTCGGAAATCATAGTAATCTGATCGCATATCTCCAGGTTATATTTAGGAGTTCTAATAACTTTTGTCTATAGACGAGGGTGATGTTTCCTCTTTTTTATATATTGCCAGGTCCATGCGGACGCTTGCAGAGGGTAAAGACCAAGGTGGGAGAGGCGCGAAGCCCCAATCGACTACTTGGCCAAATTGTATTCCCTCCGCATCTAATTACTCTTTAGCTCGGACCCCGAGGGGTCGCGTCCGCGAACGTTCTGACGGTATTCTTCATCATATGGGCTCTCGAGTATGGTGTGAAATAAGGGATGAAACCTCTTCCCCCATATTCCGGCAATGTTGGTCAGGGTGAGCTGTTCTCTTCTAAACTGAGGAGGCAGTTAGATTCAGGACCTTACTCAAACAGGTGGTCAACGAAATAGGTCTATAACTGGAGGGGTCACTGGGGTCTTTTCCTTCTTTAGGGATCGGTATAATGATTGCTTCGCGCCAACCATCAGGATACTGGCCGGTCTCCCATATGCCATTGTACAACTGGAGAAGGCTTTCTTTCCCAGTTGCGTTCAAGTTTCTTAGTCACGTTTTCACCGGAGAAATTCCGCTGAATAACCCTGTGAGCTAGACACTTGAGAGAAGTGTCCAGCCAAGGCCCCAGCCACATCAACCGACTCGGTGACGACGACATCATTAACTTTTAGTATCGGTATCGACGGGGTTCTGCGACTGCCAGAGAGTGCTCTTATCTTATCCCACACCTCCTTTAAAGTCGTTGATGTGGAAATCTTTGATACGTAGGAGGTGAGGGTTTCTTTTTTGGCTTCTCTGATTAAACATTTCTCTCTGGTTCTTAATCTTTAAAGTTTATTAAATTTTCCTCCGTCGGATACCGTTTAAATCTATTCAGGGCTTGCTTTTTTGCCGCGTTGGCTGCCTTACATTCCGGGGTCCACCAGGGGATGGGAGATCTTGCGATTCTCCCGCCAACCCTCGGTATAGTACCACCTGCAGCATGCACCAACGCCTCGTAAACCTGCTGGTGTCGAGAGTGACATCCCCTGTCAGAGATGGCAGTCCAATTTGCTTTTTTGATGTCGTATCTCCAGGGTATAACATAATCTGACCTAGAGATGGACTCGATAATAAGATAGGGAAGCGGCCACTATGGTACAGATCATCTAGTTGGTCCATTCCAAACGTGCAGCAATAGTGGGTGTTGCAACACTCAGGTCGATTGCACTGAAGCCTCCTGAGTGTGCATTGAAGTGTGTTGCTTCACCACTGTTGAGGAGCATCAAATTAGCATTATCTATAATCTCCTCAAGAGCTCTACCTCGAGCAACAGATCTAGCTATCCCCCACCAGGTGTTGTGACAGTTAAAGTCCCCCATCAACAACACCGGGGCAGGGAGCTGCGAAAGCAGATTCTCCAGATCACTTCTCCGCCAGAATATATCTGGCAGGTAAAGACTAGCTATTGTAACCTGCAGTGGTGTAACCAAGCGCACGGCAACGGCTTGTAAATTAGTTTGGAGGAGTAGCCGTCTACTGGGGATGTTATCCCGTAAACAGACGGTCACACCACCATGCGCCCTCCCACCTGGGGCAGGCTGTACCTCTCTACTGTGTATGACATTCCCAGAGATTCGAATGATTTGCCCCGGGCGAATTTTTGTTTCCTGGAGGCACAACCCAAATGGACGGTGTTCCGCCACCATTCGGCGTAACCCTTCCATATTACTAATGTAGCCCCGCGTATTCCATTGAAGAATGGACTCACACATTTAAACAGTTTGAAGCGACCACATATGGCAGAATTTTGCTTATAGTGTTACTACGAATAATATATATAATGCATTAGATACATGGATACTGATATAATCATTGTTAATACCTATTCAGTGAGTGGCACACTGTTTCCTAGGCTTGCCTTTTGGCCAGCCTTTTTTCCTTCTTCTAGGAGGATGGTCTGAAGTGCTCCCACCCTCCGATTCAGAGGCCTCAATATCCGTCCCCAGCAGCTGCCATTGCTGCTTCGGAGACGGACATCACGGCCAGAGGACGTTTGTCCTCGGATAGATTTGATGCTTCTCCCCCTCACACTTACTGTGTTTGGGGGTGGCAGCATCAATCCACTACTTCGTTTTCTTCTAGGGGAGCGTTTCGGTGGAGTAACCACCTTCCATTCCCCTTCGGAAATGTTTGCTTTTTTTGGTGGGATTAATCACACCTTTGTACCACTCCCACTGTTAGTGAGAGTGATCATAGGTAGTCTTACGGCTACCGGTGCCCCTTGAGGGGCATTTTGTTTGGCTGGTGGGATCTCTCCCACCTTTAAAATAGCTGGTGGGATCTAAGGTTTGAGGATTAGGGATAGGAATTGTAGTAGGGAAAGGATTTGGGTTTAGGAGCTGGTGAGTTGGTGGGCTAGGCCCAGAAATGTTTTTATGATTTTCCATATTAAACATAAAAAGTTCTTCAAGGTACGTGGTCCCACCTCCTCGGACGATCAAATGCATAGTCAGGTGCCGCGGAAGACAGCGTTCCGACACCGAAGTATCGACCCGTGCCCCCGTGGCCCCCTTCCTAACCCTAGGAACCCACCTGAGACGGAATTCCCTAGCCTTCCTGGAGTCGGGCTATCCCCCAGGCAGAGCTCTCGGGTGAAGCCGAGGCCAAAGACATGTGTTGGGATCGGACGCCCGCAGGTCGTCGTCTACCTCAATGCCCAGGACCCTCTTTTCCAACCTAGCCCCAAAGCCTCGTGCCGGCAAGCAAGAGGGAGAGGTATTTATACTCCGAGCTCTCAACGAGTGGGTGTCCTTGTTCGTGCAGTGTGTGTAGTCGTCTCCAAAGTGTGAAGTGTTCAGGTGTAAATGAGTGTGTGTGGTGGGGAGCTCTTGATTCTAATTATTACAATTACAATTTTCAAATTTTCTCCCAACAAGCCTTAATGTTGCATTTATATTTAGCGTACGGGAGACTGTTCATTTATACTTGTTGATATTAAGGGCACAGGTACTACCTGGCAGTCCCAACAACACTGAACAGTTTAGTAGTAACTCTGATATCATCAACCGCACATCAATTTGTCCAATTAGAAAAATATTTCAAATGAAACTAATATGTTTATTATATGCTAGCATCCCAAGTTGAAAGGAATTAGTTGGAGCCCTTTTTCAATCAGATCCTCAAAAATGCAAATTTTTTTCTATATAATTAATCATTAAATGAATATAAATGAAATTTGGAATTTCATTGGATGAAATGATACTGTAATGGAAAGTAATTTATATGATTTTATCCGTCATAGCATGCTTCATTATTTTGGTTCGGACCAGTTTCGGATTCACTTTCATCGTCAGATTAAGATTTGATTAAATTGATTCGAGATTTGATTTGAGAGGTGACTTTAATTAATACATCACACACCACACTGGTTGATTGTATGTGGGAGGTTATAGAAATGTCACGTGTATTGCAGCAGAAAAAAACAGCATAGATTATGATTAAAATTTAGCTATTGTATATAATAATGTCTATTTATTGATGGTATATAGTAATATCTATTCATTAATGGTATATAATAATGTCTATTTATTAATGGTTTATAATAATGTCTGTTTATTAATGGTATACACAGGGTGTCCCATTTAAACGTCTCATTCACTTTTCACCTCGCCAGTTCACCAGACTTAACCCCTCTTGAATTTTGTCTTTTGGGATATCTCAAAAAAAAAAATTATGTTAGGGAACCAACAACTCCAGAAGCACTTAGAGAAGACTTAATCCAAACCTGCGGCAGACATGATACGGTTAGGAACTTCATCTGTTGGGCAGCGACTGTGCTTGTGCCGATAAGCCGAGGAGGTCATTTCGAATAAATAGGAAATATTTTTCTATCGATTTTTGTAAATATAATAGAAAAATTTTTTGTTTGTCTTATTATATTAATGGCCTATAATAATGTTTATTTATTAATGGTATATAATATAATGTATATAAATTAATGGTATATAATAATAACTAAAGGAGATCTCGAGGAGCGGTCAATAAAATGTACACTTTTTTTAAATCTTTTCCAACGTTTCGACAAATTTATTGTCTTCTTCAGGGATAAAGATAAAAAAAATGTTAATCGGTGTTGGATATATTTCCCATTAAACAAACTAAACTCAAATTGTGTAATAAACAGAGAGAGTTACTAACTGTATGAGCTACATCATCATTCATTTCTGATGATGTAGCTCATACAGTTAGTAACTCTCTCTGTTTATTACACAATTTGAGTTTAGTTTGGTTAATGGGAAATATATCCAACACCGATTAACATTTTTTTTATCTTTATCCCTGAAGAAGACAATAAATTTGTCGAAACGTTGGAAAAGATTTAAAAAAAGTGTACATTTTATTGACCGCTCCTCGAGATCTCCTTTAGTTGTTATTAGATCGGTCGAGAATCTTCATTAACGTAATAATAATGTCTATTTAATATGTCTATGATTTTTGGGTATTGGTCGATGAAAAAATTTTTTAGTTAAAGGTAAACGTTTCGATTATATTTCATAATCTTCCTCAGTACCTGTATACAACAACAAAATCAACAATAAATATATAAAAAAATTTGTTACATGAAAATAAAAACTGAAAAATAGAAATACTAAGTGTGTAGTGTGTTACGATAACCTACCAAAACTAAGATGTTTTCATCAAATGTTATTATTGCTAGGTTATCGTAACACACTACACACTTAGTATTTCTATTTTTCAGTTTTTATTTTCATGTAACAAATTTTTTTATATATTTATTGTTGATTTTGTTGTTGTATACAGGTACTGAGGAAGATTATGAAATATAATCGAAACGTTTACCTTTAACTAAAAAATTTTTTCATCGACCAATACCCAAAAATCATAGACATATTGCAACATTGACTGGTCGAGAACATTTTCATTGATTTTAATGTCTATTTATTAATGGTATATAATAAAGTGTATTTATTAATGCGGTGTGACAGCATTCTTTTCTGCTGAAATATACGCGATACTTCTATAACCTTATAACCTCCCACATACAATGTCTATTTATTAATAACACATATAGCACATATAATGTCTATTTATTAATGGTATATAATAATGTGTGACAGCATTCTTTTCTGCTGAAATACACTTAATACTTCTATAACCTTATAACCTCCCGCGTACAATCAACCAGTGTGGTTTGTGATATATATGTAATCATCTCTCTACATGATTAGATTGAAAACCTTACTCGCTAATCACATGCAAGGCTGGAAAAATAAAACCCTGCCGGCTACCTAGAGCTGTTCACGTGCAAGATGGAAGGAATATATGCCCTGCCCTCCTAATGCTTTTTTTCTTAACTAACTAGTCCGAATCTTGCCAATGTTGGTCTAGTAAACAAGCTAACAATTATCCCGAAGAAGGCAATTGCACCACTGATGCAGTTTCAGCCCGGATCTAATGTTTCTTAAAGATTTCTGTCAAAAGAACTCACCAAATTATATATTTAAAATTCTTATGTTTATTCTATTTTTCACATTTTGGTTTTATTTACTTATTGCTGAATGTGGTATTGTATTCGCGTGAGTGTTTTGAAATTGAGTTTTTACCGGAAACACTATCTTGATATCCCCTAAGCTCAAGAACGAAAAGTCGCAGGAAGCTCGAAATTGATATTCCGTTTAGGCACTATCACCGCATCAGACACGACTATTTCGGGCAAACCCATCGACTTAAAGAGTGACTTTACTGTTGTTTTTTTTTAGTTTTTAGTAATGTTCCCGAAAACGGCTCCAATGATTTTCTTTAAACTCCATATGCGATCTATACACAAAATTTTTATGACTTTTATTTAAAATGTTTCCGGAGAAATGTATTTTTTGGACGCTGTGGGGGGCACAGTAAGCGTTTGCTTTCCTCCAAAATACTACTTCAGTATAACATATGATTTTACCGCCTCCATAATACGCATTGAAACATTGATAAAATTCCATATTTGAAGAAAATCGGTTTATCGGAAGTGACTTTGTAGAATAGATTTTTGAGTTTTTGAAATTTTCTCGAATACGACTAAACGATTTCCTGCTAACTTCACAGATAAAAACGAATTACTTTTACTTGAAACACTTTCTCAACAAAAAGATAATTATTTTGATACTTGTGCTTTAATTTTGAATTTGATGTGCAGTTGGTTCAGTGTTTCAAGAGCGCCATATTATAATCATCACTTCTCTACAAGTTTAGTATGTCGCTACTTTATCCAGCACCACCACTATATTTACGTTGGGACAAATACGTGAAATATGAATTTAACAAAAATTTGTCATTTTTTATATAAATGTATTACAAGGAGGGGATAAAATTGCATACCAGTTTTTTTTTTTAATTAGTTTGTTTGTTTGTGCTGTGTGTGTGTGTGTGTGTGTGTGTGTGTGTGTGTGTTTGTGTAATGTGTTGTTTGATAAGATATCTCAAAACGGAAAATTGCAAAAAATTCAAACTAGATATTTCTTTGAGAAGATACCGGAGAATCCGAATTTTATTTCTCAAGGAGCTCAAAAATATGCATTTTACAACTATCCAGAAATGAAAACTCAGTCTTTTCAAAATGTAGCACGAATGCAATGATTTCTCTTATGGTAAGCAATAAAAATCTGCACCAATTTAGACTATATTCACTTTACAATGAGTATGCCTAAAATTAAACACAAAATGGCTCCCCTTCTGCAGTATATGCTTGATTCAATCTTCTTTAGATTCTCTAAATGATCGATTCCTTCTCAAAATAGAGAGAGTGAGGTTCTTTGCAATCTAGTATTACTTAATAATGCGTTACCAATAATATTTGAAATGAAATTATTTATACAATAACATTAATAAATTTGGAATTGGACATTCCCACGGCCTTCCCTTATGGCAGTTTATACAATTGAAAATTAATCAATTTTCTTTAAACTTGAAATTGGTCTCATTTGTTCCCAATTATGATCTATAGAGGCGGTAGGATTTTATCGACCCACCGCAGCTAGTACACTGTGGTCCAGAAGGCAGCGCCAGTAACATTAAACAATCGCAAATAACATTTGAATTGTAACGTTTCGGATTGACTTAGAACTATGTAGAATCAATTTTTTCAAAAATATTTTAAATAAAAGTAGGTCCATTGTTATGTATATAACTGTACAGTCAGTATTCCACTTATCAACAAAGTTGTTGTAGACGGTTTCGAAAAAATTTTAAAAACACAAAAACCATTCTTAGAAGACCCAATTCTAATTGGCCTATTTTTCAAATTTGAATTCTAGCAATATTTCTAATTTATTTAAGTATATTATAAAGTTGGCAGAACCAAACATTTAATGCAGTGGTGTATTAGAGAAAAGCTTAACGTTCTTGTTCCACCAGGGAAACCCTCCCCCCAAATGTTTTAAATAAAAATGATAGGCATTTATGTTCGTATATATAGGCCATTTTTCCACCTTAAACCTCAAAAATGTATTTCCGGTGAAAACTCAATTCCGAAAATTTGACATGATAACAATACTTTTCCTTACTTAAGGGAGGACTTACTTTTCCTTCGTAAGATAAAGTAAAAATTATTTTTAAAAAAAAAGCAAAAAGTACGAATTTGCATGCAGAATAATTGACTTTTACATGCTAAAGTTTCTCATTATTTCTTATTGAAAGTTTTATTTATCTGATATTAATCGTACGAAGGACCTTGAATTTCAGATTGGGCGTCCAAACATTCGGCACATATGTTTTGGTCAATGAAAGTTTATTTAGCCCACTCGTGCCCCCACAAAAACACCCCCGCTAATCGCTCCACTTACATTTTCCCCCCTTTCCAAAGAGCATTTTTTTTGTTCTGTCTTCCCCTCCAAAATTCTCTCTCTACCCTACAATATATGGAGGTAATTAACAAAAAAGCCGAGTATAAAACAGTTAATTGGGTGATTGATTGATAATCAAATGTTTTCAACATGAAGACACGTATTTTCATTTTGTGCATGATGCAACGTGTTAGACTAGAAATGTGAACATTTCGGTCCGTATTGTAAGTCGGGGTTTCAAATATGTACGGGCTGGCACAGTGTTTCAAATAGCCTGGTTATGTATAAAGAGGATCACCGTCCTCTTCAAGGCTGTTTCTACAAGGCGAACTGCTCGCAACGGATCTGTTTGTATTCTAAGTTGAATAACCTCATTTTTTTTAATTTCTTGTTTGTTCGTTTTTTTCTTGAATTCTCTGCTTAAAAAAATACATACAATTTAAATTTTTAATGTATTAAATAATTAAAAAACGCAGAAATACAATTTTGATCTGCAAATCAAATCTAATTTAAAGTTGCAACATCTATGTAGGAGAATGAGATAAAACCAATCAATTAACTTTACACCAATGTACTACTGCCATTGAAGCTTATCACTTTTATTTGAAATATTTCCCCAAGAAATTTGATTGTTGTAGGATTCTGGGACTCCGTAACATTAAGCTTTCCTCTAAAGTGCCACGTCTGTAGAATGAACCTATATATTAACATTAACTTACTTTAAAAACATTGTTATGATTTCAAACCAGAAGAAAATCGGTTAAAGGAAGTGCATCTTTAGGTTCTTGAGTTTGTCGACATTTTCTTGAAAAAGGTTTCAATGTTTTTCTTAAAAATGGCACATATATATAAATCTGGAAGAAAAACTTGATTTTTTTCTCAATACTTGTGAGTTAGGTGTAACATTAAAAGTGCCAAATTTTGTTTGTATTGATGGTAGGATGGTCGACAGTTAGTCCCTTCCAGGTACACTACCTGGAAACATCCTAGGCAACAATAAGAAAAATGTACTTCTCCCCAAATTCGTGTGTAATGTTAAAGCTGGTTTTACTAATTAACTTAATCTTAATTAACTTTAATCGTTCTGTAAGTTTACACTTACATTAAACTAAATATGTCAATCAGAATAATTGTAATAATTGCAGTTACTCAAGTTTTATAACAGTTTTTTTTTTTTAATGAAAACCTGTGTGAGCGCGGTACTGCCTGCTTCCGGCCAGTATCCTCTCTTCCTCTATAAGATTGTCAACTTCGCGCAGCTCCCCCTCTACTGGAGGCCCGCCATCAAAAAAAAAAATTAAGTTGCTAAATATCAATTATTTAAAACATCTGATCGACGTTCTATTGGCTCCACCGAACGCTGTAGAGAGCTGTAGTGGCTTCTAGGACGAGACAATGAAGGACTCGAACTCAGGACCTCTGCGACATTCCACTCTAGCCGCTACTACTCTCTACTTATAGAGGCCATTCATTCTGCTTGGCATAGGAAGATTCCCTGATGCTCAAACTGTTTCTATTCAAGTTATCGTACATACAAAGCTTCCCAGTAATATCAAAGAAAAATAAATTCTCAAAAATGGAGAACTTTCTAAATAAGGAAGAATAACGAATAAATTAATACAACAAAATTAAAACTATAACGATAATTGGAAAGATATTTCAATGGAAAATTTGTCATAGACGTTTCAAATAACCTGATTGGACCAAATTTAAAATAAAACACGTGTGCGAGTGTGTTTGTTTGATGATGATTGTCTTCTTTCTGTTTTAAATTATAAAAAATTATTAAATATAAACTTTTTGTTATAAAGTTCTATTTTTTATTTATTTTATTTATTTCATTTAAAAGGTTAACATCGCTCAATGATCTGTATTTTGTGAATATGGCCGCGGGGTGACACAGAAACTTTGTTTGTATGTAAATGTATGCGAATATAGATATATATATATATATATATATATAAATTAAGACCGGTTTCCAACAATATTACCTACATAATAAAATATCAGATTGTATGCGCACAGTTTATGGACACTTCCATATTTTCTGCGCAGTTAACATCTTAGGATTTTTATTTTTCATTTTGTTTTCACTTTTGATTTTCTCTTACCCTCGTAACACAACAAGTTACGATTCTGTCGAATTTAAAAAAGTTCAGTTTTCACTGGAATGACATATTTTGAGGTCCCCTGAGTTTGCAAAAATTGACAATTCTCTATATCTCTCTCTCTCACACACACACTGTCTCTCACTCTCTCCCATACACATACACATTCATACATTCTCTGCATGGTTGCGGCGTGTTATATGAAAAAGGATTTAAAAAAGTAACTTGAATTTAGGGATTCCTGGGATCTGGGACATTAGCCTTAACTTTATTGGGCTAAACTGCCTTTTAAATATTGTTGGGATTGATAGGGAAACTACTTATATACAAATTACAGAAAAACTATCTATCCTAATAACCAAGTTGAAAGTTGAAGAAAGTTTAAAGTTGCACCTGAGAAGTCGAAACGGGTAGCTTTATATTCTAGATTAGATCGAGGGGCTCGCTAGCGAGCCTATACCTCCGCCATCTCTACGAGCCTATTGAGGCACCCAGAATTAGAGTACCCTCTGTCTGTTTAAGCTGACCTGCTGAGAGACTCCAGGGTCAAACTTTTTTGGTTTCTAACTTTCGTAGTATGCCCAAGCAGTTTTAGACCAGTCTGAAAAGATGTCGTTTTTAATTATCTGCGATATTTTCCGAGATAGCCGGTTTTTTTTTTGTGGTCATCGATCGGTTTCGAACGTTGGCTCATCATCAGGATGCCTTGATAAAACAGTGTGATACAATAGACGTGCACAGAGCAAATCAGTTTATAGACCCGTGTAAGTCTGTATTATCACATTGTTTTATCGAGATATCCTGATGATGATGAAAAATATCTCGTGATACTTTCCAGCTTGGGGACCCAGCCACAACGATTCTAATTATCCCCATCATATTATCTCAACAAACAGATAATTATCGCGACTAGATCTGCCTGACTGTGACCGAGATCTGGATTCGGACTTGGAATCTTGGAGTAGTCCCCGGTGCCCTTGCCATCTTCAGTTCCTGGAGCTGTAGGTGTACCATATACAATCGCCTAAAATTGGTGGTCCATGTTCCAATTCTCTTTGAAAGGCACGGCCAACGCCATATTTAGTAGCCATTATATCGGAGAACGGCCAACCTAAACGTTTAATAAACACATGCTAAGTGTTAAGAAAATCAATGATATTCTAATTGACACCAGTTGTTTAATTCTTGTGAACATTTAGACCGGATATCTTTTCATCTTTTGTGGCAATTATACCAATTTGATAACTGTCCAATTATACCAATTTGATAACTGTCCAATTATACCAATTAGATAACTGTCCAATTATACCAATTTGATAACTCTCCAATTAAAGAAAAAAATCTGATGTGAAACATTCACACGAAATTCTCTTACTCCAATTTACACAGTTTTTAATGTTGTAAATTGGATGATGAGGTCCGGTCATACAAAAGAACTCTTTTTAAATTTCCACCGACGTTTCGGCAAATTTATTGCCTTCTTCAGGGTAAACATTTTTTACTGACTAGTGACTAAAAAAATGTTTTCCCTGAAGAAGGCAATAAATTTGCCGAAACGTCGGTAGAAATGTAAAAAGAGTTCTTTTGTATGACCGAACCTCAACATCCACTTTACAACATTGAATACACGGTCGTAACGAACACCAAAAACACAGTTTTTAATGACAAATTTTCTTCAACCTTGTAATTGTTACAAGATATTTAGTTGTCTACAATGTTGTCCACAATGTTGTCTACAATGTTGTCTACAATGTTGTCCACAATGTTGTCTACAATGTTGTCTACAATGTTGTCCACAATGTTGTCTACAATGTTGTCTACAATGTTGTCTACAATGTTGTCTACAATGTTGTCCACAATGTTGTCTACAACGTTGTCTACAATGTTGTCCACAATGTTGTCTACAATGTTGTCTAGAATGTTGTCTACAATGTTGTATCAATTGAAGAATCTATAAACAAATGTTTAGACCTGGCCAAAAACTCCTAAATGAACTTTCTCGGAAAAAGTGATAGGTCTCTATTTTTATAATTTCAAACTCAAAATTTTGCCAACCTATATAATTCTAATTAATATTATTTAGATGAAGTTATCGTATAATAAACTACAAAAGCATTTAGTGGAAAACATAAATTTCATCCCTCCCCTATAAACTCCCTTAAATTAATTTCCCGGAGAAATGTTTCTTAAACGTTGTAACTTTTAATATTTTTAGTAAAAATATAAAGATTAAAAAAAATCGTTAGAGCCGTTTTCAAATTGCAAATAACTCAAAGATCCATTCTATATCAGGATACTTCTGGTGAGGTATTTTTACAGATTACTTCCTGTCGGATCTCATTGTGCGAAATGTCAAGTTTGATTTTTTGTTTTTGAACTACGCTGTTCACACACACACACACACACACACACACACAAACACACACTTACAGAAGGAGAAAGCGAGAGAAACCATTTTCTAAAAACCACTTTTTCGCACTCATGGTACCTCAACACGTGTATTTCGGTGTAAACGCAATTTAGAAAATTTGACATGATCGCAATACTTCTTCTTACAGCAGTATGAGAAAGTAAACATAATGTGATATGAAACACTTACACAATAATTAATCTACTCCTGTCAATTAGAATTCGACAGACTTTCTTAAAATTTGGACTTTGGCGGCTGAGTGTCAGATTGAAGTAAATCGTTTAGTCGGGTGGCCGAAATCTGGAAACAGAAACTGTGTAAATTGCAGTGAGAGAAAGAGTTTCGTGGGAGCGGAACCCCTATACTCTTTGAGCGGATACTGCACTGCGACCTGAAAGATCTATTGTGCCCCGGAAATAGTAGACATCTATTTGCGGAGAAAACTTGAGACGCTTACAATACTTCCTTTGCAGAAGCAAAAGAAATAAAAAATTTTATGAGCCATTTAAAATTTGAATTTTTCTAATTTTCAGACAATGTAATTTTCTTAAAACAATGATTATTAATTAATTTTAAGGTTAATAATTAACTGTATTCATTTTTAAATAATGAAATAATAACAATAAAAGAAACATCTAGAAATAAGTAAGAAATGATAAGCGAAAGCAAATTTCAAAAGCAATCCCTGACATTAAGTGAGATAACGAGGGTTCAATTATGGGGAATGTTAAAGTTACAGTGAACTTGTGGCGGGCAAATACTTTTCCCGCTCCGTCTGTCATTCATACTTCGTACGTAATCACTACCATTTATATAATGGCCGTGGCTCGACTTAAACTTATTGACTCCCTTTTTTTCCAACTCCTGCCTTCTGCTAAAGTCATTGTTTAATGAATTTCTATTTTTACTTCCCTAACTTTGGTCAACCGGAAGTTACCACAATACTGAATTTTGTTTTTAAATTAATTGCAATTTTCTCGAAAATGCTTCCAAAGATCTTCTTAAAATCTCTTTATTAATTAAATCCATCGGTGTTTTTATGGAAAAAATCGCAGAAAACTAATAAAAAACTGTTCAGTAAAAAAGTGCTTCCAATACAATTGATTTTCTTCAATTTTTCCGATTCTCGGAAATTTGTCAACATATTTAATTCTAATTAATATTAGATGATAGAATTAATTGTATAATAAACTGAAATAGCACTTTAGAGGGAAACATAACCCTACCCCTCCGCCAAAAACCAATTTAAATGAATTCCCAAAGAAATATTTTAAATAAAAATTGTAGCTCTTGGTGTGTCGATATAAAAAGTTTAAAGAAAATTGTTGAGTGTGTTTTTGAAAAAATCACATAAAAGTGAAACATTCATTCAGTAAACTGTTACATCCGGTTCAGGAATTTTGACAGATAACTGTCAGATCCATGGTAAAACCTAAGCGGAATGTGTAGTTTGAACTTTCTGCGATTATTCGTTTTTGAGCTATACACACACACACACACACACACACACACACACACACACACACACAACACACAGACCATTTTCTACAATCACTTTTTCTGACTCAGGGGACTTCAAAAAGTGTATTTGTAGTGAAAACTCGATATCGGAAATTTGACAAGGTACAATACTTCCTCCTACGGAGTAAGAGAATATAATAATTTAAGGGAGGTCTTACACCCCTTAACGCTCGGATCATTTCAAATTGTTAGAAACTGGGTTTTCATTTTCCCAGTTCATTATGATAGGAAAAAAAATATTATTTTAATATGGGTGTATATGTGGCTGAGGAATGTTCGGCCAAACTTTTGCAATCCCAACTCTGCGTTTGAAGTATGTAACTATGAGTGTTTCTCCAACGAACCAGCTATATATAGTATAGCTCCTTTTGTTGTAAATCCGGTCAACCGGTTTTCCACAAACTGAGTATTACACTATGCAATTTATAAAATAAGCACTAATATTATATAGGAAAATACACACTTTACTGAAGTGGCACTTTAAAGAAAGGGTTAATATTGCAGCTCCAACAAAGCAATATCTTTTTGCTGGAAAAGGAAATTGTTTCAAATGAAAATGATAGGCCCTTCATCCATTTCTGTATTCACACACGCAAACAACAGGCCCTTCGCTAAAAATATTGGTTCAGATTCAAAGGAACCAAAATTATGTGAAAATGGAATTTTGAAAATTTGATGCGATTGCAATACTTGTTGTAGAGCAAGAGAAAGTAAAAATTTCTCTTACAAATTATTTTTTACTTTCTCTTATAGCGGTAAAAGAAAGTGCTGACGTCAGGCTGCTCTCTACAGTGCCATTCAATATTTTATACGATTCTGTCGACTAAGTAATATTAATATGAATCTAATGTGTAGCCGAAATTCCAAAATGCCAAAATGTTATCTTTCGTGTGCATTATTTTCGGTTATAGGTGAACTTTGTAACTAGATAGGGTTCTTTAAAAGTTGCAATTTTGTAGGGTTTAGGGAAGTTGTAATCATTAATTTTAGTAAGGTTGTGGTTTTAGGGGGTTAAAGTAGAAATAGGAACAACAAATTTGGATTACCGGGGAAAACTAAAAAATAGAATAACAACAACAAAACAACACACCACAGCAGGATTAGTGATGGAAGATGGAGGCCTATCTCATAATAGAGGATCACCGGTTGACAGAAAAGATAAGTATTCAGATGATAATAATAAGGATATTAATATTAGTAATAATAATAATGTAAGATTGGGAAAAACCATAAGAGTATAGCTGCCTCGCGAGAATACGGTATATCACCAACACTTAGTGATGGTATATCACAAGTTAAACTGTAGTTTTTAAGAAATTCAAACAGGAAAATTTTTATCCTGAAGAAGACAATAAATTTGCCGAAACGTCGGTGGAAATTTGAAAAAACAGTTTTCTTTGACCAAACCTCAATATCCTTTTCGCATCACCAACTACAGCGATCGTAACATTATTCATATAATCATCAAAACATTATTACATATTATTCAAAAGCCCAATTGAAGATAGCATTGGCTGCAGTGTTTGCATTGTGAGCTGCAACCTGAATATTCTTACCACCAAAACTTGAGTTTATATCATCTGCAAAAAGATTAACTGCCTCAGGAGGCTTTAACACGGGGCGGATCATGAATAATCAAAATACATAAGAGAGGTCCCGCACAAGAACACCAAAGGGACAAGGTGTAATGCCGAAGACAGAATTCTTTAATCAGTAGATTTAGGTATCATGGCCAGTTATAGATATCATTTGCTGACAATCCAATACATACGGCTTGATCAAGTCAGGACACACACCTCTTACTCCCAATTTCCACAATTTTTCAACTAGAAGATCAGGCTGGATGCAATCAAATGGCTTATAAGATCGTAAAAGAATGAAAATGTCTTTTCACTATTATTAATGGATTCATATATCTTGTTCAAGAAAGAGGGCAAGGCATCAAGTGTGCTCCTATTTATTCTGAAGCCAAACTGACAGAAGATTTTTCCTTCGCGGCGTAATCTAGTAATCAGTTATAAATTATGGATTCAAACACTTACTAAAGGTTGACTGTAATGAGATCAACCTACAATTGTTGCAATTTAATCTAACACCTTTTTGATGAAAACGAATTACCCTACTAATTTTCATTTTGTCCGGAAAGTACCCTTTATCCAAGCAATTCTAAAAAATTGCGACAAGTGGGTCGACAATGAAGCTGGCAATATAGATAATGATATTGCCCGGGATCCCATCAAAAGAATGAAGAATTCTTGCCACTTCTGTATATTTGATGTAGAACTTCCGATTTACTAACTGGTTTCATGTCAATGGAATTAGAGTTACACTTTCCATACTTTGAATCATGAGATGATATTTGTTTCAAACTCTTCATTTTATCCTCAACTGTTTTTTCGACATTCTTGGTCAATATAATTTGCTATATCTAAGTGGATCGTAACGATCTTGCCATTATCTTCCTGTATACAAGTAATTCTATGCCTATCATTGTCTTCAATATTATTGAATACAGTCCATGCAGCCATCCCAACATTGGATACATTCCGAAGTTAGTGGTTATAGTAAACTCTTTTAGCCACATCAATTTGATTCCTTAGCCGGTTCTTGAGTTTTCGATATACCTGCCAAAATCATATTGTTAGTTTTCCTTGCATTGCTGAGAGCTATGAAAAAAAATTTCAGAAGTAATCCATTTATTTTTGATATTGTTACCGACTTTGGTATATGAATATGGGAATGCTAAACCAAAATAATATTTAATTACAGAGATGAAAAGATCATATTGCTTATTGCAATCCGTTTCATTATAAGTCTCAGCCCAATTATGCCTAGCAAGAAGTAGAGAAAAAATCTCTATAATAGAATTATTAAACAATCTTTTTCATATTCTAAGAGAACCCCCTTTTTATTTTGGCACGAATTGTAGCTAGTAGACATTGTTCATCGTATAGGAAAATATCTAATAGATTGGAGCAAAAATAGTTGTAATTTATATTAGTTATGAACAAATCAATAGTGGAACTTGTCGTTTTGATTCTCTACTGCGCAATTCTTGATGGATTATTTAAATCAGTGGTAATGTGAAATCCTGAGCCCATCAATATAAGAGTGAAATTTCCTCTTATCTCTCTGTCCTTCATCATGTTAATATTGAAATCACCACATATCACACTCTTCATATTATTCTCCATGACTTAATCTAGCATTTCTTGGAAGTTATTTAAAAATGAATTAAGATCACCCAAAGGAAGCCTATAGACAACAGCGATATCAAATTCAAATACAATCCCGTATTCTAACGGCGGTTAGAATCTTATACAACACCGCCGTTGCTTCAATTACGATATGATATTGCCATTATGATAATTTTGATAATTTCCTCGTTTTGAAAAGAATCGTCAGACATAATGATCACCCACCATGTCTTGTTTTCGTATGTAAATCGAATTGGCCGAATAGCAAGGGCTAATTTTGATACTTCATGAATCTAATGTTCAATGAAACATAAAATATTATAATGAGAGCGAAACTGATAGCAGCTGAATATTTTCTATTTTATTTAAGATGCCTTGAATGTTAGTATAAAACATTTTTATCTGGTTTCTATCACCGTACTCGATGTTTTATTTTTACTTTTCCACGTTGGTTCAGAAAAACGTGTGTCTTAGACGAATTGTTGACTGCCTTCATTTCCACATTAGTTGGATCCATGGAAGAGTCCAGATTGATAACACCTGTCATCCTCCCTGGAAATGGTATAGTCAGTAGTTAAAAAACTCATTCCTGATTCTTCACCTTCGAAGACACAACTTCTTTGGTCTCCATCGAAAATATTCTGCTTCCTGTTATCTTTTACAACAAGAATATGCTTTGATAATTGAATCATCAGATCTGTGCTTATTTTCTTTCTTAAACCGTTACGTTCATCAGTTGAACCTGGACAAAATGCAAACAAATCCAAAATAAACAAATTACCAAACTCATTAGCTAAATCTTCAAAAAAACAACTAATTCTAAATGCAAAGTGCTTAACAGTACATTGTGTTTCACTGGGGCTTTAGGCAAATTAAATAAAACACTATTAGTATTTTTTCTATTTTTAATAAAAATTCCTAAAAGTTCCTTAAAATTATTTATTTCACTTTTGTCGTAGAGCGTACCACCGAATGATATAATTATGAAATCGTTTACTGTTAATATTTTGGATTTTCGGGCAGCTGCTGATATAATACCGTCTTAGGAGTGCCCACCTGAGAGAATAGTCCACATACATTGAAACTTGACGGAAGTCTATACGAGAGTTCATTCGCTAGAACTATTCGCTAGAAAATTTCAAATTCAAATCTTTTACATTATCTTTATCCCGCTTTAAGTCATAATCAACAGTTTGTATGTATTGTTGTCCAATAGTTTGATAGCAGGATGTTGTATGGTCCCTAAGAGTTCATGAGCCTCCAGATATTTTTCCTTGCACAAATCTAATTCGACTTGCAGCGCTATAACTTTATTTTGAAGCTCATCGTTTCGAACTTGTAATGTATGTTTTAACTCATCTTTATCTCTTCTTCATATCCAAGTTGTTGAGAGAATGATCTATCAATAGTACAATTATAATTATTGATGTTATATTCACGTTCACCTATAATTTCCTGTTTCTTATTTATCTCAGCTCGTGACGATGACACTTCCTTAACAGTAGCGTCAAATTTCATTAAAATATGATCGCTATTTTAGTGAAGAGAAAACTCTCAATTTCGTCATGACTAATAATACTAAGAAAACTTTGTGTCTTAGCACATATACTAGGTACATGAAAAAGTGTATTATTACAGAACTGAAAGTCGGTACTAAGAATCCTATTAATGATTTCGAACAGAGATGACGCATTTTTATTTCTACTCATTCTCTAATTTTTGGAAGAAAAAATTGCAGAGTAAGGAATTTATCAATGTTTTTTAACTCTGCTTATTTATACTAATAGTATTTATTACCTTAAACGTGAACTTGCTTACCTTGTTTACTTATTACCTATAAAGCCATAGAATGCCCCACTCCAGCTGCTACTTACTGGTATCCCCATTCAACGCAAAGTGGACCTTTGATTATTGAAATTTACAGTTTAATAGTAAATTATTTCAACTGATTACAAAAAACCGTTCGATAAAATTCCTTTAAAATTCACTGATATAATAGTTACTGCACAGTATGTTTGCTGTTCAATTTTTGTCCACACACTTTAACTACAACCATCCAAATTCATACTTATCAAGACACGAATTGCACTATACTAGATCCTACCATGTACTCGGATAAACTGAGAGTAGAGTGACCGAACGAACAGTAATGATTGCTGGTAGCGTGGTGAATGTAGAATGGTGTAGCGTGGGTATATGTGGGTATGGTGGTTGATGTGGGTCGCTTGAAGAGCGATGTGGCTAGCTGGAAATCTGGCTTGTTTTAACGGAGGATTAACTCTTCAAGTTGATCTGGCCGTTTATTAACTCTTCAAGCTTTGATATGGTCACTGTTCTTAGCCCTTATCATGCCGGCTTTCTTATTCTCATTTCTCCTAGCTCTTGGTATGAGCCAGAGACAGCTTACTAGTTGCTTGGCTGTCCAACTTAAAGCTCATTCCCAATACATTGTAGTGGGCGTGATAGGGAGGATCACTATAACACGGCACGCACACAGTTAGAAGCCTTTATCTATATCTTCTTCCAATTAGTATGTAAAGATTTGCTGATGTGTACCACTAAACTTGCAAACTAGTAGAGATCGTCATCATGTACACTGACTTCCTTCTTGCATTAGTCTGTGCGTGGGGAAAAGGAAGCCATTACTATACAGATTGACAGGTATGTGAAAGATATCTAGTGCATATAAAGCCAAATCCACTGCAAACTAGAAAGATCTATTGTAGCTCCATTGGTTGTAGTAGTCTGTAATATGTAGTAAATATGTGGATATAAGTCAGACTGTGGGTCCCCAAACAGCCCTGTGACTGGTGGAAAGCCTAGGCGATTCCAGTCGCGGGGTTGGAGCCAACCCGAGCGTCCACGCCGCGGGGACTGGACAACGTGCTTTGCACGGCCAATCGGGCAAGGGCGGCAGACACCAAGACGGGGCTACATAACATTTACTCTGCACCCGCCGTGGCAACAATTTCACTTACTTTACATCACAGACACACCAGCGATCTCACGCTGCCCTGACGAGGCCCATTCTTGGGCCTCCGAAAACAGGTCCTCACTTCAGAGAGTCTATTTGGACACTGGAGGGCCTGGGGCGGACGTGGGGGAGCGACTTACACGCTGAAGATTCGTCCAGGTACCTGTAGTTGTAGGGACCTGATGAGGAAACAGCATACACCATACAGTTCAACACCACATTCACACAACTACACTACACTATATCCCCCCTTTCAAGAAAACAATAAAATATGAAAGGACAAAATAAAAAAGGCCCTCAGTCCGTGGCAAATGAGGGTGCGAAAATCACCACGAAGGTCTCCGGTGCTGTTGAGGAACAAGGCACACCGGTAGTCATGGCTACTTGTTCCACCAATGCAGTAGAAGTAGGTGAGTTCACTGGGGGCGCATCCTCGAGGCAGGAAACTGCCGGGAACCTCCCGGCTTCTCTTTTGAGAGGCCTGGAGAGGGGTGCCTCCACAGGAGTTTAAATAAGAGTATTGAGGAGCTTTTGCTGGCTTCCCCTGGTCGAAGCGAGGGGACCGCCGAAAGGCGGACCCCGAGTGAAACCAAGACGAGGGAGTCTAGCCAGAAGAGAAAGAAGAAGAAGAAGAAGGGTATGGAGGAGACGCCAGAAAGCGTCCCCGAAGCCAAACGCCCGAAAGTGGAGAAGGCCAAGAAGCCGCAGGTCGCCGTGGTCAGGATAGATGGTGAAGTTATGACCGAGGACGACGCGGAGCACGTCAGAGCACAACTTGTGAGTGCTCTGGACGATACCGAGAGCAGGAAGGGCACCGCTGATGAAGGCTGGTGGCCACAATTTGAGGAGTCTGGCGTGGTAAGTGAGGGCATGTTCCTTATCACTTGCGGCGACGAGAGGACTAGGGCCTGGACAGCCAGACAGGCTGTCACACCCAGAGGTGACATACAGTATGCTATGTTGGAGGGGGAGGATATCCCCAAGATGATCCGGGTATCCGTTTGGGTGCCAGGTAAGAGATGTCCTTTAGAGAGATTTCTGGAGCGCTTGGCAGGGCAGAATCCTCATTGGCGGAGTTTTTTGTAAGTAGAAACCTTTTTCTTTTAAATAGAGGTAAGAAATCTACCTTTGTTATTAGGAATAGGGAAGAAGTGATAGATATTACGGTGGCTTCCAGGCAATTTTTGTCCTGGACGACAGGTTGGGAGGTTATGGATGACTGGACGTTGTCCGATCATAGAGGCATTAGAATCACCCTGCGTCTTGAGATGGGAGAGGTGAAGAAGTTTCGAAATCCGAGAAGAACGGACTGGGGTAGATTTACCTCGGCCTTGAGAAATGATAGGTTAGGTCCGGGTGGACCGCCGGCTGAGGGGGAGGACCTGGATCAGAGAGTGGATTGGACCACACGCTCGATTGTTCGCGCTTATGAGACCTCATGCCCTGAGCATGAAGTATTGCCTAGGAAGGTCCAGTGGTGGACGGCCCGACTAACTGCCTTAAATAGACAAATGAGGCGGTTAAGGAGGAAGGCTAGGGGGAGTAACGCGGAGGAAGACTGGGAAAGGTTTACTCAGGCCAAGCGAGAGTGTAAAAGAGAGATCCGGAGAACGAAGAGAGTCTCTTGGAGGACATTCAGCGAAACGGTGGAGGGGGAACAGGAGGTAAATCGAGTTTTTAGGTTTTTAGGTAAAAGTGGGGAGTTGTCGTTAGACAGTATTAGGAAGCCTGATGGACAGATCACCTAAAACCATAATGAGGTGTTACGGGTGATGCTGGATAGACACTTACCGGGTAATGTGGAGTATGTTGGAGGGTGCGTGGGTGCTTTACCTGACGCACAGGGAGGGGATTTGCAGAGCAGGGAGTTGGCAAGTAGAGTGGTTACTTTGAGGAGGGCGAGTTGGGTATTCGCTACTTTTAGTAAATTCAAGTCGCCGGGTATGGATGGTTTGTACCCGGTGCTGATTCAGGAGAGTTGGAACATGTTCGGAAGTACATGGGTAGGAATACTGAGGGATAGCCTAAGTCAGGGCTATATCCCTTGGGCTTGGAGGGTCAGTAGGATCGCGTTCATTCCCAAACCAGGGAAGTTGGATTATCTCGACCCTAAAGCTTACAGGCCAATCAGCCTCGCGTCCTTCATGTTGAAGGGCTTAGAGAGGTTGGTCGACCTTTTCTTAATGGAGGAATGCGACATAAAGAGTACCTTTCACGGGAACCAGCATGCCTGTTTGGCGGGAAGATCAACGGAGACTGCGCTCCACAATTTGGTGGGGAGAATTGAACACACGTTGGAGTCTAAAGAGTACGCACTGGGATGCTTCTTCGATATTGAGGGGGCTTTCGACAGCGTGGCCCACGATAGAATTAGAGTGCTATTGGAGGAGAGGGGTGTGAATGGGACCCTGGTTAGATGGATAGTCAACCTCCTGACTTCGAGGATTGTTTATTCTCGTCTGGGAACTGCGGAGAGAAGGGTGAAAGCCAGTAGGGGCTTTCCCCAAGTTGGGAGTTTGTCTCCTCATTTGTGGTGCCTCATCGTTGATGAGCTACTTTGGGAGATGAACCGTAGTGGATTTTACCTGCAGATGTACTCCGATGATGGGGTAATCCTAATCACAGGGAAGCATCTGAGTGTGGTGAGTGACTTGATGCAGTCGGCGTTATCTTACATGGAGCAGTGGTGTAGGAACTATGGCTTGTCCGTCAACCCGGACAAAAGTTCCTTCGTTCTCTTTACCAAGAAAAGGAAATTGGAGGGGCTTGGGAGACCCAGGCTCTTCGGCAAGGAAGTGCAAATTTGCAGGGAGGTTAAATACTTGGGGGTCCTCATCAACAGTACGTTGAATTGGCGGGCTCACATTGAGTATGTATGTGAGAAGGGACAGAAGGTTTTCTGGCAGTGTAGGAGATTAGCGGGTAAGACCTGGGGAGTTAATCCCCGAGGCATCCACTGGATTTATGAGAAGTTGGTGAAGCCAAGGATACTCTATGCCGCAGTGGCATGGTGGTCTGATACCTTGGTGGGAAGGAACAGTAAGAAATTGCTAGGAGTGCAGCGCATGGCCTGTTTGGCTATCACTGGCGCGATGAGAACGACGCCGACGGTGGCACTGGAGATGCTGTTGAGGCTATCATCCCCTCTTCAGTATGTGGTAACGGGGGAGGCAATGAAAGGGTACCTCAGAATGAGGTGCAAGGGAGAATGGGTGAGAACCTTTCGGGGGGATCACACTAGATCGAGGACGAAATTTGGCGAGTGAACCGATTTCTGCTATCCAAGCTTGATGAGACGAGCAAGAAATGGGGATTTGAGAGAGATGATGAGATTACGATTGGTAGTATAGGGGATGATAACCTCACGAGGCCAACGGAGTCGGGCAGCGGTATTATTCGCTGCTATTCAGATGGCTCTAGGCAGGAGGGTACTGGCCTGTCGGGGGCGGGAGCATGGTTTCAGGAGTTGGATAGAGGGAGTTCGGTGGCCTTGGGTGGTTTGGCCACTGTTTTCCAGTCTGAGGTGGTGGGCATCATTGAATGCTGCCACCTTGTGGGGGAGTGGCTAGGAGAGTTTAAGGAAGTGCGGATCTTCTCCGATAGTCAGGCCGCGCTAAGGGCTTTGAGTAAGCCTTGGTGGAGTTCGAAATTAGTGGGAGAATGTAGGAGAAGGCTTAACGCTTTGGCTCGGAGGGGCAAGGTGCATCTCTATTGGATACCCGGACATGCGGGAATAGAGGGCAATGAGAGGGCGGATCGGCTGACCAGGGAGGGATCATCATTACCATTTTGTGGTCCTGAACCAGCCCTGGCCGTTACAAAGACGTTTTGCGACAAACAGATTAGACTTTGGGAGACGAGAGCTTTGGAGAAACGCTGGGCGGACACGCAGGGGTGCCTCCAAGCTAAAAGATTTATAAATGCAAGCAAGCAGGGAATCTCGGAGTATCTCCTGTCTCTTAGTAAGACGGGTTTGAGTACCTTGGATATCTTGGGATATTGCAGATTAACTGCAATTTACCGGGGAGATTAATTAAGGGGTTACGGGGGGGTAATCGGGTGGATAAGAGCCACATAGGCTTAGGTCCCGCGCCATTAGGCACCCGAATATTATAATAATAATAATAAGTCAGACTGTTTGTCTGTCTGAGTGTGGAGATGAGCTAGACTTTGTGTTCGTGCACGCTAAATCCACAATAGTTGCCTAAAAATTATTTCTGCGGACCCTATGTAAATGGAACGAGCTCTGAGATATGAGTAAAGCTGTTCTCGTTGCCTGAAGAAGTGGCCAGTCCACTTTCTCCTACTAAAAAGGCACAACATATCATTCCCACTCCGGCTCAGGATTCCCCTATCCCAAAAGACGGAACCTTATCATATGTTTACAATATGCACTGATCATAGTGAGCATCGCCTACTTAGTAAACAGTGACCCAAGAGCAGACCAACCAGTATACTGATAGTCTTGCAGCTCTCCCTAAAATGTCCTTAGTGAAGAGAAGCAAAAAAATCCCTAATAAGAGTTTTCCTGGCGTTGTTCCCGCATCTAGAGAATGGCGCTCAGATCTATTATGTACGAGAACAAGTTTTTTGTCCACCTTTGACCACCATCGTTTTTTGTTCACCCATTGTGTTGTAAACGCATGGTTTTAAAAGATCGTAAACAGAATAATAAGTCAAAAATGAAACAAACGACAAATTTCAATATTGCTATTCTCTTTGGGTATAACCAGCGGACTAAATCGCTCAAGACTGGCAACAAGAAAGTACCACCGTCAGTTTCTAGCAAAAACAAACGAACGATTTTGTTTAATTGTGTGAACATAGTTCAGATATATAGGTGATAATTGTTATTATTATATTTTCTGAAAGAAATGTATTTATTTATTTGGGGGGGGGGGATTTGTGATGTAAGTGTAATTTGTAATGATGGTTATAGATGGATCGGTGATTTGTTCTAACTAAAGCTATACACCACTTTAATCTGAAATCCACAATGCAATATATCCAATAGAATTATAGTTATTACTTTAGGTGGAAGGATAGAGATATAGGCTTAACATCGACAGATGCCACATTTCCCATTTTGGGATAGTGGCCCAGTCATTCCACAAATCTAGATATTCTAAATAATCCAATATTGTATAGAAATATAAGTGATAAACTGTTACAACCGAAAATATTTTTCTTAAAACAATTTTCTAACTAAAATTGGAATAAGGAATTAGAAAAATCTAAACTAGTTCTAAAAATAGAGCATAGACTAAATAGAAACACAATTGGCCCAGCTGAGCTAAAAATGCTGAACCTCCTAGGAAGCTTCGAGTTTTTATATTAGAAATAGAAACAGGATCTTACTATATGAGTATTTTTGAATTAACTGTTTCAATTAAAAGCAAACTAAAAAAAATCGTCAACATTAGGAAAAGGGGGTAAAGAGTGTATTAGAAAGAAAATTATTTCTTTATAATATTATTTCCGAACCTCAACATCCAATTTACAACATTGAATAGAGCGGTCGTAACGAACACCAAAACAAAAGAAAATTATTATAAAAACAAGACTGAATATTTAAATGGAGGTCCCAGGACAGGTTAGAAGACGATATAGTAGCAGTAGTAAGAGAGTGACGCATTGATGAGGTAGCTCCCTGTACCGACATCAACACATGTAGGTCAGTTTTTGTCCGTGAGTATCTGAGGTTAGTGACCTCATCACGGTTAGTATGTGTACACTCTGCCAGCAGTATACGAAACTATAGTAGTATGGCCCCTGCACGTCTATTACTATGACAAATATCTATGTATATATATATGACCAAATAACCAAAATACCTACAAGCAATAAGCACGTATAAAATAAATCAATAAACTAAATCTTGATTTAACAATTTGAAAATACGCAATATTCTCAAATGAGAAATAAGAAATACTGGTTTGAAACTTTCACACTACTTTCTTTCTCTTACTGCAATTCACATATTTATTAACATTTTACCAAATTTCCTCCTCAACTGAGAATGTTTACCAAGTTTAAAAAGCTTCATTATTATAATACGTTTGGCTGAATCTATACATGTGCAGCAAGCGCCATGTTCTGGCTCACCCAGAACTTACCTAACATCTACATATTAGGAAGAATGTTTTAAATACAAGTAATAATCTCTATTACTGTATTATATATATATATATATATGTATATATATATAATAGATAGATGGATAGCTGGATAGATGGATAGATAGATAGATAGATATCCATTTTTTTTGTTTCTTGTTAAAGTATGCAATTCATATAATATATATTTTAACAAACTCAGATAACATTAATTTAAATATAATGCCACGAATTCCGCAAAGCTTCCATTTTGTCGAAAAATGTGTCAGTAAAAGTGAAACGTTTATATTTCTCAATTAGCGAATCCAATTTAAAGAAAAACTCGAGAAAACTAGAAAAAATTACAAAGCTCAAAATCCTATAAAATCGCACTTCCACTGAACGAATTTCTTCAAATTTGGAGTTCTAACAATGCTTATTATACGTTGGCGAGCAAACCTCGAAGCGAACGGAAGCACAATAAAATGAATAAATGAAAAACAATATCAAATCAAATTAAAACAAATCTGTAAATACCATATGTATGAAGTATATGTGAATATGATTAGATTACCTTTTAGCCAGATGTGAAGTTAAAAGAAGGCGAAAATGCTGATGAGAAGAGGAGGTGAGGCGAGGGGATGATTGTCTGGAATAGGCGTGTGGTGTGTGTGTGTGTGTATATTGTGTGAGGGAAAAGAAGACAGGTGAGAGAAGACGATGTGTAGAGAATGCCGTTGAAATGGATGACGACTGGTGAAGAAGTTGTTGCGGGCGATTCACGCTGACGCAAGGTGAATATAAGAACCTTAGCCAGAGAGGCGAAAATGCGGCTTTTGTGTCCTTCAGTTTAAAAGGAAGGTGCGGATGAATAAACATTTGCAGAGCGTGAACTTAGGCATAAAGTTGTTATGCAAGAGGCGAAACTACTTGAAAGTTAGGCGAAAATAATGAAGCGCGTTAAAACACTGTTGCACAGACAAAGAAAGCAAAGGAAGAGTGGTACAACACAATGTTATATCAGCAACATATAGAATGTAAGTGAGAAAGAGAAAACAGGGCGTTGGCCGGATGGTGAAGCAGAAGGTATGAGGAAAGAAGGTTGGTTGTGTGATGCGGGGAAAGAAAACGATTTAGGAATGATGATATAACAGTTGCTGGAATTAGCAGGAAATGAGCGTAATAGAAAAGAGTGGCTTTAGTTCAATACACTTCGTCCAACGTTTCTCCAATAACTGGATTCCGTTCCTGAAGGGCGAATATGGAAAGTCTTCAAAATATCCATTTACTGCTGCTATCACCTCTTCATTTGACCAAAAAACGTTATCTAGCCACAAATTTCTTAAGGTTTAGGAATAGATGAAAGTCAGAGGGAGCCAAATCTGGCGAATAGGGAGGATGATGGGCGGGTGCATTGTCTTTGTACAGGATTTTTTCTTTTGCAAACCAGGCCATTTCTCCCTAATTTTTTCATCTAGTTGGTCAAGAAGCTGTGCGCAGTATTCCCCATTATTTGTTTGACCTTTTGGCAGGTAGTCAATTAAAAAAAACCTTTGAATCGTAAAAACAGCCATAACCTATCCAGACGATGCAATTGTCTTTGCTTTCTTCGGTGCAGAGCCACCAGCTTCTACCCTCTGCTTGGACTGACAGTATAACCAGCAGAATGGTGACCGTCATATCATTTAGCTTCCCGGCTACAGTGTAACCAGCACAAAGGTGACCGTCATGTCATTTAACTCCCCGTGGTTTTTTTTTTTAAAGTTACATATCTAACCTCAAGTTTATTCACTATTCACAGATTAATTAATTTAATAATAAAAAAGACATATTTCTCCAAAATTAACTTCTTTATCAACGCAGATTTTGATATAATTAGGACAAGCAATTTAATGAAACCGAAGTTTCCTAGAACTCATTTATAAAATTTTTACGAGAAATACCTAAAAGAAATTATTTCGCAAAAGATAGACAAACAGATAGAGTGTGATAAATAACATATTAGTAAGATATAAACTTTTATATAAGACTCCAAAAATTTTCTAGGTTAAAAATAAATCATTTGATTTGATTAAGTTTAATTAACAATGTTATTAGCATATATTTTAGAAAAAAATCAATTCATTTACAAAATCATTTGGTGGGGGGGGTGGTGAGAAAACATAAAGAAATTGGTGAAAGGGAGGAAAGAATGATCAAGAAACACCAATTAGTCTGTCTATCTTGAATGAGATATCATCTTAGAGGGACGTTTATTTGTCATCTTGATCTAGGTGCGTATGTTTGTGTTTGTGTGTGTTGACCTTATAAAATTTTTCACAGAAATCATTAACATATATATTAGGTTTGTTGAACGGAAAAATATATATTCACCTATATATTTAACATAGGTGTGAAAGTCAATACAAATTTACAACATGGAAATGGAAATGTAAATTTTAAAATATAGAAATAAAAGTGAATTAATAACATATAAAATTCCAAGGAGATCCTACAATTTTGCCACTAATTTCAGAATATAAAAACAAAATAAAAAAATCTGATGCGAAACATTCAAACGACTTTCTCTCTCGCCACTGAGTTAATACAATTATATGAAATTGGCCAAATATGGATATTTGCACTGAATGCCCTAACATGGGGGTCAATGATTCTCCATTCCTAAGATATTTACGCACAATAACACAAATACCATTGGCGAAAAACTTTTTTTGTCAAGTTCAGGATGAAATTTCCGGTGAAAACTCAATTTTGAAAATTTGCCAAGATCGTAATACTTCCTGTTACTGAAGCTGTAAGAGAAATATGTAAGATCTATGGAGACGATAGATGTTTGAAAATTAAGATAAACAGAATGTGCTTTCAAAACTAAACCAAAAATAAAGAACAAAGACAAGTCTTAAGAACTAAAATAAAAAATTACATAACGGTTCATTAAGACCTGCAATAATAACGTCGGCCGTGGACGTTTTTTGTATTTAATTTGATTGTTTGTCCAGATTTGAAAATGTCACCAATTGATATTTTCAAGAAATTTGATGTCCAAAAAGAGTGAGAAAAGATCCTTTTTTCCTCTACCATTTTTGCATAAATTGAAACATATGTCTTATTAATTCTTCTGGGGCTAAAATTGAGAAAAATAATGCCTAATTTTCTACTTTAGAATCATAATGTAAACGTGGTCTATTTATAAAACAAGGGTACGTTATAATAGGTTTTATGAAGGCCGTTTATCTTGAACAAGTTATAAATTTGCATAACAGCTGTGTAAGGAAGCGAATTTATCATTCGTGAAACACTCATGACTTTCTCTTACTCCAATTTAAATAGTTACCTAGTCTCTAGATTTTCAAACTCTAATATATAATGCTTCTTATTACAATTATTTGTTTAATTGCACTAATAATTAGTTCGCTTCCGTTTTTTATGGTGTTGCAAGAAACTAGATTTTGATTGAATTAGCTCAGACGTTATTATTATTATTATAATTAAAGTGGGTGCCTGCAGTATCCTAAAATATCTTTCAGCTCCTACCCTCTCAGGCTATCCTGCGAGAGTGATGCCCTCCCAAATTCACGAAACTTGGTACCAGCGAAACGGGAACAGACATAGAATACCACCTTCAACGTAGGTACTCTTTCAATAATTAACCTACATAAAATTAAGGGCAATATAATGAATATAAAAACTCCCAAACTCCCAGGAAGGCTTCCAACCTTTTAGGAAATGAATAGGAATATTGGTAATGCATACAAACAATTGTGCATATACTTCAGAAAAATGCACTTGGGTAATCCTTGTTTTTTTTGAAATAGCAGAACACCTGCAAATAATGATCAAAGAAGCCACTCAATGATCTGGCTATTGAAAATTTGTGCCTTAATAAAGATGTCAACTATATCTTTTATATGGACAGAACTAAAAAGATGAAAGCAATCCAGTGGTGTATTGTACTTGAACAAATATTATAAAACTTTACAGGAAAAGAAAGAACTACCAGGTAATATTTAAAAAAGTGCATCATTCTTCAAAAAAAATGCTATTATCAAAAAAAAATAAAAATAAAACTAAATTGAATAATAAACACAAAAATATTTTAAGAAATAAGTTAGTATTCAGCATTGAAATGAAGTAAATGTAATGGAATGAAACTAAAACTGCAAGAACTTCTTTGGTTATTTTCTGCGATTTGATTCGTCAAGTGTTGTCAAGTGCAGTGCGTAACAGAATACATTAAGTTTAAGTCAAATCTCTACACACATTTGATAGCCTTGCTCTGACGTTGCATGAGAATTCAAAGCCGGTCAGCAACATCAAAAATATGCATGCTAAGACGGATAAAACCTAGATGTTATCCAGCATTGCGGACCAATTCGTATATTCAATATTTTTTTAACTTGAACTCGCTTTTATGCTCTGCCAAGTGACTTGATAAGAAGTTTTGGTCAAAGTTGGTCAACAGGAAGTTGGTACGACTTTTCTGAAAGGATTTTTTACTTTTTTGCAATTTACTCTTAAATGGCTCCGATTTTCATTGAGACTGACATATTAACTACCATATAACTTTTATTTGAAACATTTCTCTGGGAAACTTCATTTAAGAGGATTTTGGGGAAGGAAGGGATTATATTTTCTTGTAAAGTACTATTTAAATTTATTATACGATTCTATCATCTATATAATACTAATTAGAATTAAATATGTTGCCAAAATTCTGAGTTTGAAGGGAAAATCGATTAACCAGAAGTGCGATTTAATGAACAGTTTTTTTCAGTTGACTCCGATTTTCTCCATAAATACACCGTTTCATTAAACTTGTTTTAGTAACTGTACATACATATGGAAGGGGATGCAGAGGAGGAAAGCCTCTTCGAAGCAACCGGAGGGAGCTGGCGTGGCTGGACTTCGGCCGCCCGGGGTAGTGCCGACGGGGCTGCGGGGAGGATGGTACAAGTGGCCGCATCCCCCGTCTCCTTGCGGACTCCCAAACGGGTACGGTCGAAGGTAAGCAAGCCGAGCACCGATCCGGGCAAGGCTGGAAGGGTAAGTAAAAGGGCAAGAGGTCCTGACGAGGCACCATCTTACATCTTCAGGGATGCTCTTAGTTTTCACCGTATGGCGATCACTCTCGAGGCGTATCTAAGCGACCGGCTGACGGAATTGTTGGCGAGAGCAGGCCCCACTTTAGGGACTGTTACCTGTCCAGGGGCGTACTCATTGTTGTTCGCAACAATGATGGTACGCGTCTCTGGCTGGAGCAGACGGTCCCCGTTCTCCAGGCGGGAGGGGGAGTTAGGCTGAGGGTTATATTGAGGGGAGTTAGGCCTAAGATATACTTAGGTCGGCCAAGATATCCGTGTCGGTACCTCCAGCGGTCGTTTTAGATAAGCTCCGCATTCAGAATGAGGACTTGGAGATGGCGAACTGGAGATTGATTAGTAGAATAGTGGAGACCCAGGGGCAAACCCTGGTCTTCGATGTGGCTGACCAGATCCTGGAGAGACTGAGGAGATCTGGTCTCGAGGCTTTCCTCAGGATTGATCTTGTCAGGTTCCGGATAGTAACCAAGCCCAGGGACGATGGACAGGAAGGCGAAGGTCCCCACGCAGCGATGGAGAATACTACAATTATAGCTCCATCACAGTAGGGGGGCATCGTCGGCTCTGTCCAGATATCTCATTAGAGAAAAACATCTCCTTAGACCTTATCCAGGATCCCTGGCTGGTCCGGAGGAGAATTGCAGGGCTAGGAGAAGCAACAGGTAAGATAATTTATGATCGTAGCCTGGAAAATTTCAGGAGCTGTAATTATATCAGGGGGAGACATTATCTCGTTGCTGCTGATGGACTTTTGTTCTAGGGACCAGACTGCAGTGAGAGTAATGCTACGTGCGGAAGAAGAGACCAGGGAGATTTGCTGGTCTCTACGTAACTTCCATACGGCTTAACAGCGCCGCCGCCGTTGGAGAAGATGCGGAAGCTGGTCACCTGGTGTAGGAAAAAAGGCCTGCGTCGCAGCTGGCGGGTCTCCGTGCGAGAGCGAGAAGGCTGTTTAATGCAGCAAAGAGGAAGGAACATGGGAGGAGTATCGTGAGGCCCTAACTTCTTATAATTTAGCGATTAGGAAAGCTAAAAGGAACTCGTGGAGAAGGATGTGCGAGGGGGTAGGCCCGACTTCCGAAGGAGCCAGACTCCACAGAATACTGTCATGGGTTTTGGCAAATCCGCTGGGAATAATCAGGAAACCGGGTGGTGACTTTACATTCCTCCCTTCTGCCTGTTCCCTTCCGGTACTAAGGGTTCTTTAAAGACCGTTCCTATCCTTTCGGATATACCAGTCCCCCCGTGCAAGCACGGAGTCGTTTTACAAGAGAAGGATGTCACCACCCGGGAGAGGCTGTGGTGCAAGGCCTCTCCAAGGCAGAAGTGCCACCCCGGGCACTCCCCCGCTTGACCCATTTAAGGGTAGGTTGAGATACGCTCAACCAGCGCGCAGAGTGATCCCACAAAGTGGTCACACCCCACTACCGGAAGCTAGAGAAGGCACTCTAGCAGGCTCCGGTGGACCTCGCACATCTAGCAGGTGCACTTCCAGCTACGGGCTGGCACCGGGGTTAAATTTATATTGCGAGTCTCCTCCCGCTCAACTCATAACCGAAGTCATTGGAGTTGTTGTTGGGACCACGGCCACTACGAATCCGACCTCAATCGCAAGCAATCGGGCCTGGAAATCGACGCTGCTTGCGCCCGTAGTTCAGTATTTCATACTCGATACCGAGAATAGCGTGACTGATCGCACACCCGATGGTTAACATCTACTGATTTCTGTCCAGTGCCTAGTAGACAGAGGTGCAGTAACCCAGGACTACTTGCCAGTAACCCGGCAAGAGGAAAGGAAAAGGACAGGTTGTGGGACGGGAGAGGAAAACTGGCTCTCATAGAGAGCCAGAGGCTGACTGCACCCCGAAGGGTGGGCGATGGTGTCGCCACATACCTACGCCGAGTCGCCACCACTCCAACACACACGCACACACGCTCACCTCAACACAAAACCATGACTACACACCATACACTCCATACAATGTCAACTGTTCTCTCGCTAGCGACACCAAATACGGCCACGCGTCTTCATTGCACCACCCGCGCAACTCGTTCGGCCACATCACTCCACCTCTTTCCATCACTCGCCTAAGCAAGAAACGTTCCCTATCTCCGCAGACACAATCAAAAACCTTATGCCTAACACTATCTTCCGCGCCACACACACACACACTTCTATCACTCTTACCAAAACGGCACAAATACGAAAAACCGGCACCATGTTCCGTCATCACCTGAACCGTGTAATGGTCAGCTGTCCACCATTTCTCCCGAAATCTCTTGCTCACATCCGGAATGAAGTCAACAACCGGTCTTCCTTTCGTACCCGTTCGCCACTCCTCCTGCCATCTTCGAAGGATATCCTCCCGAATCCTGACTCTGATCCTTTCCATGCCCTCCATTTCGATTTCATCACAATCGACCAACCTATCTCCTATATACACATTCCCCCCACGACGAACCAAATAATTCTTCTCCGCTTCTTCCATCTTATAGATCACCGGCAGTACCCCCACCATAACTGGCAACGCACAAGTCGGAACCGTCCTATAACCCCTAACCAACGACAAAAGAACACGCCTCTGACATTGCTCCAACCGCTTCTTATCTGAACTCATCAGCCTAGGCCAAACGAAACATGCACCAAACGACCAAGCCGACTCTACTACACTTTTATAAACCAATCGCATCTCTCTAAAACCATAACCCCAATCCTTTCCAGCCAGCCTTCTCAACTTTTCCCACTTTCTCTCCACGCCCACACACATTCTCTCCACATGCACACCCATTCTAAGTCCTGGGGTCAACCACACCCCTAAATACCTATACTCCTTTACGACTCTCAACCTTTTGCCACTCATCTCCAAACAAGGCGGCCTTTCCACATGCAGCCGCCCCTTCAACAACATACCCGCAGACTTTTCCTCACTCACCCACAATTTCCTTTCGCACACCATTCATACACAAAAGTGGAATAAGAAGTACCCTTCCTTTCCAACTCCAATCTCGAATTACCCTCAACTAAGATACAAAGATCGTCCATAAAGGCCAGACCCGACATATCCCTATTCCTGAGCTCACCCAACAACTCGTTAAAAACAACACACCATAGGTATGGCCCGAGGACCGACCCCTGCGGGCATCCTCTCTGCACCTGCTCTGTAGCCACACAGCTTCTGGCCCGAAGCGTCACAGACCTATCCGACAAAAAGCCAACAACCATCCTATACAACCCCTCCGGCACGCCTAACTCCAAAAGCCTCAATTTCAACTGCGGCCACCATAAATGATCAAACGCGCCCTTAATATCGAAAAAGATCCCCATGACATACTTCGACCTAGACCCATTCACTCTCGTTCCCAGCTCCATTAGCACATCATCCACAGACCTACCCTTCCGACACCCATACTGCCATTCATCCCAACTATTCTCTATCACTCCTTTCATACGCTCCAAAATCACTCTCTCACACACTTTCCCCAAAACGGGAAGCAAACATACCGGCCTGTACGAAGACACCAGTCTTGGATCCCTGTCTTCGCCCTTCTTCAGCATAACAAGTTCGGCCCCCTTCCATTCCTTCGGGAACACCCCTCCTCTCAGACACTCGTCCAATATTCCGATCACTTCCTCGCCCAGCACCTCCCATCCATTCACCAGCATTTCCATGGACACGCCATCCAGCCCAGGTGCTTTTCCCTTCTTAAATCTTGACAATGCCATCCACACTTCCTCTTCAGCTAACGGTTCTACCTCTTCCCTCTCCAAACCGCGTTCCTTTGCAGCCAGCTTCTCTCTTACTTCCTTCTGCCATTCCGATTCAGTCTCCCAATTGTCCACCACAACCACTCCTCTTGCCATCTCTTTCACTACCTCTTCCACTGTCTTGCTGACACCGGTTCCTGTCCGCAGCGCGTGCCAGATCCCCGCCGTCCGAACTTTTCCGCTCTCGAGTCTGTACCCCAACCCCCAGGGCTTCTTCTCATCTGCGCCCAACAGTTCCCTCCAGCTACCTTGCTTCGCCTCCTTTACCATCTTCTTATAGGTCCTCAACTCCCTGGTATAGACGTCCTTAGCAGCCTTCCTCCTTCCTTCATCCCTTTCCCCTTGAGCAACCCTCCTGAGACGGTATACTTCTTTCTTCTTCCTTTCCAGCTCCTCGTTCCACCACTTTTGCCTCTTCCGCCTCCGACCACCACCTCCCCCAGTTGCTCGCCTTGCTGCTGCCACTATACCATCCTGAAGGTTCCGTATCCGCTGGCCAACCTGTTCCTCTTCGCCGCCACTGCTCCTGGTCCTACTCCACTCCTCCCTTAGGCAGTCCCCGTACATATCCCATCTAACTCTTCGCAATCTCCTTGGCTGCCTCCTACCACTTCCTCGCCCTCCTTGGACCCCAAACAGAATTAGCCGATGATCCGTATTTACTTCCGCATCCAAAACCTTCCAGTTCCTAAGGGAGCCTGCAGTCCCTTCCCCATACAAGGTAATGTCTATGTTTGTTCCTTCGTTCCCCCTGATGTATGTCCTCAATTCCCCATCCTTATTTGCCACATACAAGCTATTCACCAGGATGAACTCCTTTGCCACACGTCCCCGGTCGTCCTCCCTGCCACTATACCATAGGTCAGACTTGGCGTTCACGTCCGCGCCGATCACAACCCTTCCTGCCTCTGTACCCAACTCCCGAAGCCCGCGCTCCAGCCTGTCCAAATATCCATCCACTGGGTCACTAAACTGGAAGTATGCCGAAACCAGTACCAGCTTCCCAATCTCGTCGCCCACCACTTCCACAAAGACACAGTGGCTGTCGCTCAAGTCGTCGTGCATAAGGACGTCAACCTCTTCAGACATAACCACCACCGCCGCCATCGGCCGATGCCCTTCGCCCACTAGCACCTTGTCCCTAACGCCAAACCCCGGGATTCTTCCCCCAACACTGTAAGGCTCCTGCAGCAAGAGCGCATCCAGGCGCATTTCCTCAGCGATCTTCCGTATCTCATCTATTGCCACCCTTGATCGGCCCAAATTGAATTGCCCAATCCTAAAGATCTTCCTATTGGCCATAGTCAATAGATTTTACCCACGCCTTCAGGACCGCCTTATAGACCGGACACTCCTTACTTCTGCTCCCATGGTTGCCTCCCTTACAATTGACGCACTTGACTCCTCCTTCCGTCTTGCAGTCCACTCCCAAGTGTCCCTTGCCGCCACACTTGATACAGTGTACCTGTTCCTGACACCAACGGGTCATATGCCCAAACCCAAAGCACTTCAGACACTGGGGCGCTTCCGCATAATCCTCCATTCTGCACGACACTCACCCCACTCTTAGCCGTCCTTCCGACACCAACCTGGTCCGAACTTCCGGGCTAACCTCCAAGACCATGTTCTTCCTCGCGCCAAACCTCCTGACGAATCTCACCCGACAGTCCTTCTGGAAGCCTTCCTTTTCTTTCCCACATACCTCTCGCAGCCGGTCCAGAACTATCCCTTCCTCTTGCTCGATGGGGACGTCGAACACACAGACCCACGGAGCTTTCTTCTTTACGTCCACAACTTTGAAACCCTTCTCTTTCAGGTCCTTATCCTCCTTCATCACATTCATCTGCTCCTTCTCCTTGACTTCTACGAAGACACTCTCCCGTCCCTTCCGGAATCCCTGGATCTCCCAACCCTTCTGGACCGGGTCGATTTCCTTAATCAGCGTCTTCTTGACCTCTATCCCCGACATCTTCTTCCCATCCTCTTCCTTCACAATCCTCACCAGATTCACCGTCCTCTTCTCCTTCTTCCTGCTCTTCACCTTCCACGCATACGAGGATGATTCTTCCCCGTCAATCTCCATCCCCTCAGCTCCACCTCCAGGCTTCACCCCTGTTCTTCTAATATCCTCAATCATCTCCTCAATCCGCTTCCCGCTCTCGACCCTCTCCTTCTGCATCTCGCCAATCCTTCCCACACTGTGCCCCACCTACTCCCACATCGAAGCCACCTTAGATCCCATAGTCTGCACCTCCGCCTTCACCTCCTCGATTCTGCCTTTGCCCTGCAGCCCCTCCCTCTCCAAAGCTTTTGGCACCTCTTGAACCTTCGCCTGCACCTGGTTTAACGTGCCACATAGGCCATCCAGTTTCTGCGAGAGCTCATCGACTCTTCTCCCTTGGTCTAAACCTTTAAAAACTTAAATAAGCACCAACCTGTACCAATTCCCACTGAATTCCTTCCCCAAAAAAAACCAACAGCAGATCCAATGGACGTTCCAAGCCCTACTATCACACTTTCACTAATTCCACACTTTCACTCAACAAATAATTATAAAACTTCACACACGCAAGGATAAGCCTTAAAAACACCAGACCTACCAAAATCCCGGTAAAAAACCACCTATAAGCCACCTAAATTCTCGAATCACCCACTCAACCAATAATTACGAGTTATTACGCAATCACACCAATTCTCTCACTCACGCAAAACTCCTCCAAAATATTCAAAAATATTCGACAACTAGAATACCTAAACCTTTAAAAAACTTAAATAAGCACTAACCTGTACTAATTCCCACTGAATTCAGTCCTCAAAAAAAAGCCAACAGCAGATCCAACGGACGTTCCAAGCTCTCCTATCACACTTTCACTAATTCCACACTTTTCACTCAACCAATAATTGTACAAATTTACACACGCAAGGATAAGCTTCAAAACACCAGACCTACCAAAAATCCCGATAAAATACCGCCTAAAAGCCACTCAAATTCTCAAACAACTCACTCACCCAATGATTACGCCTTATTGCGCAATCACACAAATTCTCTCACTCAAGCAAAAACTCCTCCAAAATATTCAAAATATTCAGAATTTAGAATACCTAACTATTTAAAACCTTTAATAAGCACTAACCTGTACTAATTCCACCTAAATCCAGCCCACAACTGATCCTATGGAACGTTCCAGACCCTATTCCAAACTTCCACTAATTTCACACCTTTCACTCACTCGATATTTACGAAACCTTACACACACCAAAATAAACCTTAAAAGCATACGCACACCAAATTTCACGATAAAATACCGCTTATAACCACTTTAAAAACCGCACAATTGCAGAGACGATGTTAACACGGTCAAAGCAAGATGGCGACCCCCCAGAAGCAGGAAGGGATACCTTCGAGCACATGGTGCACGTACAATTTCCTGGCTCAAGGGTGACGACGGTGGTGCCGCGGGACAAATCGCTAATGGATCCAGAGAGGACTGGACCGTAGCCAAAGAATGCGTCACACATAATAAGATCAAGTGGGTTATAAATCATTTTAAGCACTTCGAGTCGCCCGGTCCTGATTGTATCCTTCCTGCTTTATTACGAAAATGCTTCCTCGTTTATGATGAAAGTGCTGGAGAAACTGGTAGACCTGCACATCAGGGGAACAGTGCTTCTTCTGCGGCCCCTGCATTCTAATCAGCATGCCTTCCGGAGGGGCAGATATGAGACTGTTGTTAGTGAGCTTCTACAGGAAGTCCTGCGAATGGTGGAGGGGTGGTATAGACGGGTGGACCTGATGGTCAACCCCGCCAAGACCACTTTTGTTCCATTTACCAGAAGAAGGAATGTCGAATGTTTCAACACACTGAACTTCTTTGGATGAGCTCTAGTTGTGTTCGGTCAGGTGAAATATGTGGGGATCACTTCAGACTCCAGACTCACCTGGAAAGCGCATCTAGAGTATGTTACACAGAAGGCAAAGAAATCTCTCTGTGAAGCCTGCGAGAAAACATGGGGGCTTTCCCCCAAAATGGCCCACTGGCTCCATACGCGGACCATCATACCTGTCCTCACTTATGGGGTAGTGGTGAGGTGGCCAAAAACGGAACAGCAGGTCGCGAGGAAGAACCTCTCTGGGGTGCAAAAGGCTGGCGTACCTGCTGATTTCGGGGGCATTTTGTAGTGCACCAACGGCTGCATTGGAAGTACTGCTGGGGTTACCTCAGGGATTCCTACCTCAGTGCTGGGGTTCCTAGTCAGGGAGTGTAGAGACTCCCTGGAGGCGTTATCCCAGCACAATAAAGTGCGACTGGTATGGGTTCGGTACACAAGGGGATTAAGGGTAAAGAACTACCCGACCAACTGGCCAGGAATGGAGCGAATACTCCTTCTGTGGGCCGGAACCTGTTCTGGGAATAGCCAAAAGTGTGGCGAGGGCGTCTCTGAGAGAATGGACTCGGAGAAAGCATAATCATCACTGGAGGCTAAGTACTAGGGCAAAATATGACAAAATGGTTATGCCAGAGTCGTCAGAAGAAGAACCAGAGAGTTCCTGGGTTTAAACAGGTATCAGATCTATCTGATAACGGGCCTGTTTACTGGGCATGATAGGTCCAAGAAACATCCACAAGGTGGGATTGGTTGATTCAGAGCCCTTGTGTAAATTGAGTCAGGAGGAGGAGGAGACGGCCTCTCACCTGTTGCTTGATTGCGTTGCAATCGGCAGATTGCGGTACGAGATCTTCGGCACGTTGAGTCCGGAGAAAATCGAACTCCAAGAAGGACTGGTGGGGAAGGTTCTGGACTTCATGAAGAGAGGGGCTTCCTCTACTAGGCATTGAGGGGTTGGCACAATAAACCTCAATGGGTAGGCTGCAGTGCTTGGGTTCGAGTTCCTCCCCCCTTGAGTCATTCTAATTCTAACTGTACATACAGAGGCCCTACACTTACGTTTTCTCCAAACAAAGAAGTGGTTTTTATAAAGTTCAGATTGTCCAGTGTTTAGATTTTAAGCCATAAAAAAGTTTGGCAGAAATTATCAAACAGTTTTAATATCGCTGCTAAGCTATTACATTTACTTCTACATAAAATGCTGATAATTTTGCCATCCTGAGGCGTCGCTTTATTTAAAAAATATTGTGCCGAAAGTTTAAATTTGCAATTTGCAGTGAAAGGGACTCCTAAGTAAATATACTGTTTATGGGGTCTCCTTGCAAAAAAGGTCTTTTATATGTTTAGTTCTATTAGCCTTACTATATGGTATCACTTTTTTTATAAATTGAGTTTAAAGTAATCGAATTTTATTTATAGTGATTTTCGTGTATTTACTTGCTAACAGCATCACTCCAAAATTGTCTAAGTAGCACAGCATCATCGGCGAATAGCAATGACTACTTCCTTTCTACTATTTATACTTAAGCCATTAGAGTTATGCTGGTCAAAATAATCGATTAAATCGTTAAAAAATAGAATAAATAACAATGGGCTTAAGCAGTCGCCTTGTAATACCTCTCTAGTGATTTCTATTTCTTCTACGTGACATTTGTTTTTTAAAAATATTCCCACATTGCGATACAAATTTCTCAAAATTTTTATTCTTTTGCCACTTAACCCCATATAATACAGCTTATTCCATAGTTTCCTGATCAACGGAATCGAAAGCCTTTTGAAAATCCACGAATATACCGATAAAAAACTTTTTTGTAAGTCAATGGTGGATTCCAATCATTGAAGCGAGCGTAAATATGTGATCAAGGCAACTGCGATTTTGTCTATAATCTCAGAGAAAATTTCATTTTCTTCTGCCCATTGTATTATTATTCTCTTTGATAACATTCCGGTAAACAATTTACAAATACAGATTATCAAAGCTATCCTCCTATAATTCTCGGAATTAGAATTGTCACCTTTTTCATATAGCAAATATAACTGAATTTTAGACCATTTTCTAGGAATTTGTTCAGTTCTAAGTCGGTATTAAACAAATTTGACAAATAGTGTTCCCATTCCGGTGTTGAATTTTTGAATATCTCATTCGGAATTTTATCTAGTCCAGGCGATTTGTTTGGCTTAGGCTGTTTTATTATTGATGGCGATTCCCTTATTTCAAAGTTTCGATCTAAAAATGGTGGCAAGCAGAATGAAATGAATAATTTACAGAATTATCCTGGGTGGATGAAGAATTTTAAAATACTCGAGCCAAATGTTAATATCGGTATTGTCACATTGTATAGGCTTCTCGTTATTGAGTTTAACAGCGCTCCAAAATTCTTAGCTATTGCTAACATTTGCAAATTGTTTGAAATTTGCAAACATTTGAAATTAATGAAATTCCATATTCTTGGATAAAAACAGAATGCAGATTGTGAAAGAACTTAAATATCTTGGTGTGACTTTTAATAGCAGATTCAAATGGAATTCACATATAAATCACAATAAATCGCTTGCTTTAATCAATTCATTATCCAGATCTGCTAGGGCAAGCTGAGGGCTACGCTACGATGCTTTGAGAATTATTTACAATGGGTCTTTCTGCCCATGATCACATAAAGTGTTCCTGTCTGGATGGATGGTATCAATTATAAGTCTAATCTTAGTATGCTAGAAAGAGTTCAACGAATCATTGCTATAAGGATGATAAAAGGCTATCGCACTATTTCCTTCGACGCTGCTTGTATCTTTGCAAACATAGTTCCAATAGGAATTAAAATTAAGCATATAGCAAAAATATATATAATAACAGAAGGATATGAAGATAACATATTGAATATTAATTATGACCATAAAGTTCACTTCAAAAATTAGATGCAACCCTGTGATACAGTACAGATGCCAAGCAAAGTCAGGTAAGCCATGAACAAATCCCTACCTTTCAAATCCCCTGGGACGGATGGGATTTACCCGGTCCTTCTACAAAAAGGACTAGATATTCTTTTACCATCCTGTGTAGAATCTTTAGGGCATGCATAGCCCGAAGATATACGCCGGTACCGTGGCGTGAGGTCAAGGTGATCTACCTCCCCAAGGTGGGTAGAGTGTCTGACCTCAAGCCAGGCTCGTATAGACCGATTAGCCTAACCTCTTTCCTGAGCAAAGCTCTGGAAAGGTTGGTGGACAGATATATTAGGGATGAGGTCTTGTGTGTAAACCCCCTAAGTGCCCGCCAATACGCTTATCAACCAGGTAGGTCGGCTGAGGCCGCACTGGATGATCTTAACAGGCTGCTATCAAAATCCTTGGAGGATAAGGAAATTGCGGTAGCCACCTTTTTGGCGCATTCAATAATGTCTCGCGCACCTCGGTCATCAACTCTCTCCATAAAAGAGGAGTACCAGCAGTGTTATGCGGCTGGATGGAGTCTGGCCTAAGCAATCGAATTAACATTTCGACAATAGGCCAAACCACCCTTAGGGTAAAAGTAGGGAGGGGGTGTCCACAGGGAGGGGTTTTGTCCCCTCTGATGTGGACTTTGGTCGTTGATGACCTCCTCCACCAACTATCTGCGGATGGCTTTGACTGTCTAGGCTACGCAGATGATTTGGCGATCGTGGTAAGAGGCAAATACCCTACTACGATTGCAGAGCGGGTTCAAGCAGCTCTAAACCTGGTTAGGAACTGGTGTAGGGAGGAGGACCTGTCCATAAACCCCAACAAAGCCATAATAGTTCCTTTCACATTGCGCCACAAGTTGGAAGGCCTTAGGCCTCCATTATTTGGGCACACCCCGATTCCATTTGTGACGGAGGCAAAGTACCTTGGCGTGACTTTCGACCGAAGACTCACTTGGAATCAACACATTGACAAAATTTCTCACAGAGCCGATGCGTCATTTAATAGATGCAGACGGCTTCGTGGGAGAAACTGGGGCTTGCGCCCAAGTTTGTCACTATGGATCTACACCAGGATCATCAGACCCATGGTTACATATGGGTCGGTAGTTACCAAAACGTTGCAGAAGGGGGCGGTGGAAAGGCTCGGTGGGATCCAAAGGCGAGCATGCCTTGGTTCCACGGGGGCCATGAAGACCACCCCGACTGCGGCGTTGGAAGTCCTCCTCAATCTGCCACCATTACACATTCTCGTTCTAGGCGAAGCCAGAATGGGAATACATAGGCTCCTGCAGGGACCGCCTCCCATCACTCTAGGCATGATCGTAATAACCAGAGCTTGATTGAGGAAATCAAGGCGGACTACCTTCTGGGGATGCCAACGGATAGGGTGGTTCCTAAGTATTTCTTCGAAAGGACTTCGATATTGTCATACCAAGCAGAGGCGAATGGGGCTGCGACCCACCCCTGTTCGGTAACTCGATCTGGTATACAGATGGATCCAAAACTCCGACTGGGGAGCAGGCCTAAAGTTAAAATTAAGGCCAGCCTAGGGAAGTACGCCACGGTCTTTCAGGCTGAAGTCGTGGCGTTACAACTCTGCGCTAGGGAGATTATAAGGCAAAGGATAGTGGGTAGAAGAGTGGCCATATACTCCGACAGTCAGGCAGCCCTGAAGGCACTTTCTTCACACCAAATAGTCTCAAGACTGGTGTGGGACTGCCTACTTGCCCTCACCGAGGTGGGTACTCGGAATAAACTGACACTCGCCTGGGTGCCGGGACATGCGGGGTTCCTGGGCAATGAGAGGGCGGATGCCCTAGCGAGGGAGGGCTCGCAGGATACCTTCATAGGCCCCGAACCCTTCTGCGGCTTGTCCAGGAGCCTCATTCAAACTTCTATCAGGGGGTGGATAGAAGATCAGCGTCTGCGTTGGTGGGAGGGAACACCAGGACAGAGGCAGGCAAAGTTCTTCATTAAAAGACATTTGCCTAAATTTACCAAAGACCTACTGAGCCAGACCCGAAGGGATATAAGGTTAATTGTGGGTCTGCTAACAGGGCATTGTAGGCTGAATAGACACATGCACCACCTACAACTTGCGGATAGTGCAGTATGCCGATTCTGCAAGGTAGAGGAGGAGACCCGGCGCACATCCTTTGTGAGTGCGCCGGCCTGGCGAGGATTAGGTTTCTTCAATTGGGGACGGGCAATCCCGAAGCTGAAAGCTTCATGACGGAGCCGCTCTCAGCTTTGCTAGGATTGATTAGGAGGGCAAAGCTGGGGGCTGTTCTGTAACTTAAAGGGATCCACAATAGACCTCAATTTGTAGGTCGCAGTGGAATGAGGCTCCCCCCCCCCCCGCTTCTATTCTATTCTATTCTATTCTACAGTACAGATATCTCAAATAAACACATCTCCTTCAGGAAACTGTTTTGAGATGGCAGCAAGAAAGAAAGAAATGTTGGTTGCGCTTTTCTAGTTTACTTTCAAGATAAAGTAATTCATCAGGAAAAATTTAAATTGGATGCTTCTTGCTCCAATAGCCAGGCCAAAAAGCTTGCCATATTAAAAAGTCTAGAATAGATGGCAGATGCAGATTATAGATACTCATCTAAGATATGCACAATTATGACTGATAGTCAGGTGACTCTCTCTTCTGTTGATGATCCTGGCAATCATTGATTCATTATAGAGATGATTCGCAGGCAGCTAAAAACGTTAGCAGATTTAGGAGTTAAGGTGATATTTTCTAAGGTTAAGGCACATCATGGCTTGGTAGGAAATGAGGAGGCCGATTTATTGGCTAAACAAGCGTCGATGGATCAAGACTTAGATATAAGTTACCATCAAATTCCATATTCCTACCTGAAAACTAAGCTTTGGAAGAATTTCTTAATGAATGGGATACATTTTGGTAGCAGTCAACTAAAGGAAGGCTGCCGATTTTTCCCTTCAGTTAAACACAGGGTAAAGTACAGTTTTATCAACATCATCAATTCACTTTCTGTATTTCTGTCAAATCATAGTCCATCTAACTGCTACCTCAATAGATTTCATTTAAGAGCCAATCCATTTTGTGTCTGTTCACCGAATAAATTTCAAGATGTTCATCACATACTACACGATTGTCCACTACATGAAGCAGAGAGATCCAAACTGATAGAATCTATTGTCTTGAAGGGATGCAGCTGGCCACTCCCAGAGTTTGAATTAATTAGGGATGAGAACATTGACAGCTTCGAAAATTTTACCCACAAAGTAATCAATAAATTAAAAGTGTTAAATAAAAATAAATAAAGTGTTAAATATTTTAGTTGCCTGTTAAGCGTTTGTATTTTCTTTTGTCTGATACTCTCAGTTTCATTTCTATTTTAATAATGTGTATTAATTTCTCTATTTTTGTTTCTTTCATTTTATTGATTGTCTCAAACTTATCTTGGACTTGCTAATAGCTAATTGTATTACATGTAATATCGATGGATAAGACTTGTAGATTTCATTTAACAATAAAAAAAAGAAATTTGGCAAATTTACTCATTATTTGTAATGTGTAATTATTTTTTTTTCTTTAATTAAAGTAGTTTTGTCATGATTTGATTTTTCAGTAGTAAATAATCTTGGAGCACATTAGAATTGTTTACATCTTTTGTGCCTTATGAAAACATCCTACGGTTCATATTTCTAAGATCCGAATTTCCTCAGCGGCGCAGCTAGTGAACCATTTGTCGCTGTTTTCCTCTTCTTTGACTGTCTTTTACTTTTGGAGCTATTAGACTTATTTTTGGGATTCTTTTCGTTCTTGTTGGTGTCATTTGTACCTTCTGGTTTGTTAGTGATTGGGAATAAATTCAATGATTGCTTATCTGCACACTTGTGTAGGACTTTCATGCAATCGTCTAAATTATACTATTTTTGTATTTTTTATCAATTATCAATTTATTAATGCTACATTGTTATTTCCACGACCTTCCCTTAAATACTGTATCAGTTTTCTTCTACTAGTTCTTAATTCTTCAGAGTAATCGTTTGAAACAACAACTAAGTTTTTTTGCAGATTTAAGTATAGTTATTTTTTGCCAGAAGGAATGCAGCTTGAGTAACACTGGTCTTCTACCACGGTACCAAGTCGTAATATATTGTCGATATCCTGTGGAACCAGAATAACTTCCATCTTAGTAGAAAACGATTATATGATGCGTTATATTAAATTAAACTTAGTTGTTATTATTGTTTGTTACTTCGGTTGAGTTTGTTTTCATAAGTACTTATATTTAAAATGCAATATATGAAATGAAATATAAGTATAATAAAAAATAAATAAATAAATAAAATATGTATATATATAAAATATAATAAAATATATAATATGTGATTGCGGAATTTGATTTCATATTATTGATTGTTTCATGTTACTGTTTGAGTTGGTTCATGGGATTTAGTTATATTTATTGCAATTAATATGTAGATATGTAACAAATTAAGTAAGCAATAAATAAATGGAAATACAAAAAACAGTTGTATTAAGTAATTATTGAAATTGTTTATCCGATAATTTATAAATTTATTTTGATAATTTATCCGATATGTTTAAATAAGTTTATTTTTGGGGAATTATGATATATTATCTATTTTGCTTGTATTGTAACGCGGAACTCGCTTGACAGTCACTGTTCCCTAGGCTGTATGATTCAATGAATATTATTTTTGTGCAATTTATGTATTTTGATCATAAATAAATAAAATAAAAAATTAAACTTAGTTTCTTCTAGAATTCTTCTTTATTAAATATAATAAGATTTTTTTTTTTTTGCCTCGTGCTTGTTGCCAACACCCAGCTATATTTATATATTTTTAATTATCAATTTATTAACTTGAAATTATCGTTTCTCAAATCTATTGTAAGTTTATTGTGTAATATTGTTTACTTTAATGAAATTATATAGAGCTAAATATAGGTCGAAATCTTGCAGTTTGAGAACTGTATGTAGATTGGCTGGAAGCGGACAATTAGCAGCGATTATGGCGTCCCACAACTTATCTCTTTCTTGTGTGTATTTGTTACAAACCACTATTATACGACTGTCGTCAGGTAAATCCGGCGAAGAACAGGAACATTGAGGTTCTAGTGTGATACCAATACCAAATGGTCCAAATGGTGGGGAGAATAGTTGTGGTGTAGAACGTAACCTACAAATCGTGGTGTAGAAGCTTCTATTCTCATTGTGTTGATAGAACCATGGCTTTTTAGGGGCATCTGGTTGTAAGGCCGTGTAGAATGATCCTTTGATTTTTTTTAGAATACCTACATATTTGATTCCATTCTAAGTAAAATCTAGATTTGGTCTTTATACGGTAACAATGTTTTCAACTTTGTTTCAGGTAAAGTGATGGCCTGTTTAGCTATACTGTCAAGTGATCTCATTCCCCTCCAAACAAATATGTCCTTTAACCTATATTAAATATACCAGGTCACCGATGTTCAGAATATTATTCATTAGGTTTATTGTGTGCAGTATAGTCAAGTGAGGGTTTTTACCAGGGTTTTTTTGCCAGGGTAATTTGCTGAGGACGCTTCTACTGTCTGAAAGTAATATTGTAATTTTCTCATTTAATGTATGTACCAGCTCTAAATATTTCTTGATTGCTAACAATTCTGCAGTATAGACTGAAGCAGTTTTGTATAGTTTGTACATTTCGCTGGTGTTATTTTTGGAATTGCATATTGAACAAGCAACTCCGTTAGGATCTTTGGAGCCATCAATGTAGAAATAACATGCATTCGGGAGTTTGGAATGTAATTTATTAAGGAACTGTCTATTGTTTATGGAATTGGGGAGCTGGTTATCATAATTATAAAAATCAGTGGGGATATACTGCGAGCATTTTGTAGCGTGATCTAAATCAAAGTGAACATAAAATTGTTCCACCAACAATGGTCCTTTTTTTCTGCCAGAATTTTAAAGTAACGATTCTGGGCGCAATTCCACTTAACCTCAATATCAATGGCTGTCGTTTGATGCAGACTCGATCTGTGATAAAACGAGCCGCTAGTAAGTTTCTTCTCAAATTCAAAGGAAATTCTTTAGCCTCCGTCAATAGTGCATTTGTAGGAGAGGAAGTTAGAGCCCCCAGACAGGTTCTTAGAGATTTATACTGAATTTTATCTATTTTTAATATATGTGTATTAGCAGCATCTCCGCAAAGAAACAACCGTAACCAATTCTTGATAGAATTAGCTGCCGGTAAAGCAATAGAGCCGTTTTTATATCAGCGCCATAATTCAGCCGATTTACGCATCTAATAAGTTGTTCTTCACATTTTTTAATGATGTAGTCAGGGTGAACCTTCCATAAAACTTTACTATCAAAGTACATCCCCAGGGTTTTCATGACGGGAACACTTGTAGATTGAACTCACCCAGTTTCAAATTTGAAGGTATTGTAGTTTTCCTTTTCCGTGTAAAAACTGTTACAGTGCTGTTACTAGCTGAAATGGAGAAGCCTATATTTGTACAAAGCAAACATGGCTCTGTCCAATGAGTTCACCGCCTCCTCCAGAATCTTATTTTGCGTATATATTATGATGTCATCGGCGAATTGAGATATGCACTGCTCTGGTCCCAAGACTGCTCCCAGATTGGCAGTATAAATACTAAATAGAATTGGCCTTAAAACGGCCTCTTGTGGAAGACTAGTGTAAGCATAACGTGGACCATATATTTTGTCATTGCAACGAACAACCACAGAGCGTTCGGACAACATGTTCTATATGCTGCTAATCATCCTAGTAGGTGCACCAAGATTTATTAATTTGTCTATAAGCACTTTGGTATTTACATTATTAAATGCATCTGTTAGATCTATGTTGGCAGCAATTAAAAACTCTTTGTTAGTGAATGAAGTATATATATCTGTCACAAAATTAGACAAAGCGTCTAATGTACTATGCTTTCTTCTGAATGCGTTTTGATATTCTGGTAATATATTGGGTTCCGTCCACCATTCCTGCCGTGGTTTTATAAGCCTTTCAAAGGTTTTTCTCAGACAGGAAGTCAAAGCTATCGGTCTGTAAGAGTTGTGCAAATTTGGATCTATCTTCGGTTTAAGAAGTGGCACTACTACTATTACATTCCATTGTTCTATTTGAACTTGTTGCATCCAAATACTGTTAAATATTTTCAACTGAGTATTTTTTGCATTAGCAGACAGATTTAAAAGCATAGAGTAATGGATATTGTCCATTCCTGGGGAAGTGTTACTATTAGTCTTCAGGGCGTGAAGAAGTTCTGTGAAGCTAAAAGATTCATTTAATGTATGCGCTATAGATGTAATCTGAGGTGTTACACACCTCTGAACTGTTATGGGAGAGACTGAATTCAAGAATTGAGGCGCCCATTCATTACTTGTACAAGTTATTTTGCGGTAGCCATTCGGAGAGCTCGAACTTTACTCCAAATTTCACGAGAAGAAGTATTGACATTAAAGGAGTTGCAGAATTCCGCCCATTTTTTCTTCTTTTTTGTTTTATATGTCCTCCGGCAGAATGCAGTAGCACGTTTACTATTAATATAATTATTCCACGTAGGTGTCTTTACGTAGAGTTTGTACACCTCTATGTTTTTATTTCTGGCTCTTTCGCATTCACTGTCCCACCAGGGTTTGGGGGGATAACTGGGTTTGTGGCCTTGGTATTTCATTATTTGTGGGATGGAGTTTTCGGCTGCTTTATTAATAACATTAACCAGTTTCATGTAGTTATCTTTAGGATCTGCTGTAAGTTCTATGTTAGTGATTAGTCAGTCTGTTCGTCGTTTATATTCCTCCCAATTAGCTTTTTTTAAGTTCCATTTTCTATTAGAGGACAAGTTGAAATATGTCAATATTATCAATTATTATGGTGAAGCCCATATGGTTAGCTCAGTACGTTCCATTCACACCTAGGAACGAGGGAGAACATATAGAGAGATCCAGTGCGTATGTTGGGTCTAGGAATGACGGTTGAAGTTCTATCATTCGAAATGCATTAATTCTCTGTATGGATAGCATCTAACAAATTATTACACTCCAGATCATACTTTAGACTGACAAGAGACTTATTTCTGAGTTTAAAATTTTAAAATTAACTCCACAAGTTTGTGTTGTATGATTATTAAATTTTGGTAATATGTTAATACTAGAATAGTTAATTAGGTTTTTCATTAATACGCACGTTCCGCCATAACCGTCGCTCCTATCACTTCTGGCCATATTGTAGCCGGAAATTTGTATTATTTGATTGTTCTTTAACCAAGTTTCAGAAAGCCCCGCAAAATCTATTTGATAAGAAAGATTCTAGATAGTTTTTATTTATTAAAATAGATATTGTATTTAGTTGTAAAATTTGTATCATTTAAATTCACATTAAATTATTAGTTATTATTATTATTATTATTATTATTATTATTATTATTTTTAATTGTTTGTTGTTTCTATTGTTATAATTAGGTGAAATGCTATTAAATAGCATAAACTGGTTGAAAAGTGAAAATAGTTCCCTAAAAGCGATGTTTTTGAAGTTATAAATTATAATACTTATTAACTTCTTAATGATTCATCAGAAAGTGCTTGATACTGAGGACGCACCATCGGCTTGGTCCTCTACTTTGTCCAGTATTTAAAAGTGCATCATTATTTTTCATATTTATTTCCGATAGTATAGACTGTTGGCATTCATATAATATGTTTTCTAATAACAGCCTACATTATGAAATGCTTGATTGTTATTTAAATAGGTTTCATTTTTAATTTTATGAATTAATTGTAATAACTAATTAATATGTTTATCAATATTTTGTCCAATATTTGTATTAGATAAAAATTAATACGTGGTTGATTATAAACAAAAATATTACTATTTTTAGAATTTATAGCTTCTTGGTTATTATTTTCATTAACAATAATACCTTTCTCAGTGCGGTTAGTAATGTTAGCAACAGTTATCTTTGGACTTACATTTTTACTTTCTTCAATACTTATTGATTCTTTCACCGGTTTATTTTTAATCTGTTGAGCATGTTAAGATGACTATTTTTTGGTTTGCGTATTACTGGTACATTATAATTAGTTGGTTCTAATTCCGGAAATGAACCGATATCATTCAGTTACTCAAATTTGTTTTTTAAAACTTCCGCATATGGCCTAGCTACTATGTTATTTTTTATATTCTGATTATATTTTTCTCTAACAGGGCATTATTTACTCTAACAGAGTCGATTTATGTTCGGTTCACTACAGTGAATACAAATGACTAGAGATTTTAGCGTTACAATCCTGACTAATATGTTCACCAAAACAGATTTCACAGTGAGCCTTATTTCTACATTGGTAGTCCGAATGGCGAAATCGTAGACATTTGCGACACTCTCTTACGGGCGGTATATAAGGTTCTACATGAAATCTGGCACCATATATTGATACATATTCAGGTAATGTTTGAGACTGGAATGTAATTATACACGTAGTTAATTTCTGAAATACATGTCTACCGTCTTCCATGTCTACCAATTGTACTCTTTTAGTTATTCTTTTTACATGTTTGACTTTTACATTTGACTGTATAGCTGACAAAATTTCTTGTTCGTCTAAGTCCCGGTCTACCCCTCTAATTACACCAGTTTTGTTGACCAAGTAGTTACGAATATATGCTATAACATCTTTTTCTGCAAAACTTTGCAGCTTCAGAATGTTATTAGCAGCTTGCGGAGATTTAGTTTCAATTTTGATTCGATTTTTCCCGGTAGTTACTATATTTATTATTTCATTCTTATATACATATGCCGAGTTAAATACCCATTTTCCAAATGACATTCTGTCTATTTTACCGATATTACCTTCCCTACCCTCAATGTTGCTTAACGTAATGAGGGCCTTGTCGGTCAGTTTGTATCTGTTATTGCTCGTAACTTCTAGATAATTTTGTTTGAAATTACTTGGTGTTTCAGTCATATTAGCGTTTGAAATAGAGCTGTCCGATACTCAAACTTTACTGTAACTTTTGTCTATTTCGTCACCTTGCCTTTTCCCTCCAATTTTGACTTCTTTACCACCATCTGCCTCAGTTATAGAACCACATTCCATATCCATGATTATTTCATTTGGGGTATGTTTGGCATCACTATCGTTAGATAATAAATTAAAAGTGTCAGTAACAATAGGTACAGTAATTACACTTATATCTTTGTTATTTACACATATATCTTTTTTTGAATACTTATCGATTTTCAGAGGAGGTCCGGCTCCTTTTCCGCCGCTATCCGCTGACATATTCTAATAATCTTTTTTTTAAAATAGTAATAAAAATAATAATAAATAAATATCAAGTAAAGATAGAAATAAAATAAAAAACAAAAAATAAACAATAAAAGATAAAATAAAAATAAATAAAAAACAGTGATTACAGTAAGAGAATGGAAATTATAAGAAAAAAGGAAAAAAAAACTAGAGAAACTATGTGGTAAGGGTCTAGTATACAGCACTCGTACGGACTGAATTAGATTATTTCTTCTTTAGCAATTGTTTAATTTTTTATTGCACTTCGAACATATGGCAATTCGATCTATTCTCTAAACATTTTAATTTCAACAAATTCTTATGAATTTCTTATTGAAGATTTGAACTCATTTTTTCTATTAATGCAGCGAGCTGCTCATTAGTTAATTGCCTAGACATAATAATTTTCAAATAAAATAGATTTTTTAGTAGAAATGTATGTAGTAAGAAGTAAATACAAGTAGTACGTACAATAATAAAGTTTATCTACGACCGAGTGAGGTCGTTTATGTACATGTAACAAATACCTCAAAACTAAAAACCGCTGAAACCAATTTTAATACGTATATGAACCATTACAACCGCCATGAAGTTTCAACCAAAGTCAAAATCTAACCGATATACAAGTATGGATAGCACCGAATTAACCATACTTTAGATTTTAAGGAAAACGATTTTCGGTCAAACTTTGCATCCTAATTACACACATAATGGAACTAATCCAATTGAACACATCATTTTCATTTGAAACATTTATCCAAGAAAATTTTTTTTTCAGAAGATTGTGGGGTGGTGGAAAGTGAAGTGTTCCTGTATAGTGCCACTTCAGTACAATGTATCGTTCTACTATCTACATGATATTAAGATGTGAGCTTTTGGGAATTTTCTTTCAAAACGGTCGCAATGAGTTTTATTTTTTAATTTGTATGTTAACTGCACATTGTATAATAAAATATCACATTAATTTGAAACATTATTTCAAGATAAAATGATTTTAGTTTATCAATACCTATATTAACAAGCGGAGCCATTTTGGCTAATCATAGATTGCTATTTCAAGTTATAGCAGGGGAGTAGTAGTAAAAAACTGTTAAATAACTCACAAGACTTCAATTAAAACAAGTACAAATTAATTTTCATTAAACTTGAAACGGTTATTCAGTTGTCCCAATCTCAGTAACAGTCGGTCATTTAGCCAGGGTATGCCAGCCGCACTGCATCAATTATATATTTATTCGTACAAAAAATAAAAAAAATACTTGTTAAAAAATTAACATTTTTTGCGACATAGACATTTAGACAGTAATAATTTTTAATTCATTACAATCAATCTCGAAACTTACTGGCTGTTTGAGTTGAAATAAATACTGTGAATGGATAATATTGTTTAATGACTGAAATAGTCATTAGCGCTTATTAAGCATATAAGTTAATTACAAGTTTGCACTTTTATGTTGACTGGAAAAAAAAATACTTTTAGTTTTCGGCTTTGTATAAACTACCCTCTTATCACAAAATTTTTGTCATGTTGTACGACTTACATATAAAGACCTTAAACACAAAATTTTAGCGCTTTATGATGAATAGTACCACTTAACTAACAAATTGTTTAAATAACCTAAAAAATTTTAAAACTGAAAAGGGCACACGAAGATCACAATGCCTAAAGGCCTAGAGCCTTATCGAGAGCTCAAGACGCCCTGCATTTAGCACTCATAGCAGATGGTCTAGGAATTGATCACATGGTAGTCAATGCAATAACTTGGAAAAACATCAGAGACATTTTCCGTGGTACCCTGCTTCATTTTGTGGTCATCGACCGGTTTCGAGCGTTCGCCCATCTTCTGGTTTAACTCTTTAACTTTAAGTTAACTTTTAACTTTAAGTTAAACCAGTTACTGTGAAAACTAAGTTTGCTCTGTGCAAGTCTGTGTTGTCACACTGTGTGAAAAACGCATCCTGAAGATGGGCGAACGCCCGAAACCGGTCGATGACCACAAAATGAAGCAGGCTACCACGGAAAATGTCTCTGATGCTTTCCAGCTCTGCGAAACCAACCACCACAACAACTTGGAAAAACTTTTGAAACCTGAAGTGGCAGATTCCCCAGAACACTCCTAAAATAATTTTTTCCGAAACATGTTTCAAATAAAAGTGATAAGTTTAATTATGAGTGTGTAAACTGAATTTGCTCTGTGCAAGTCTGTGTTATCACACTGTTTGACAAACGCATCCTGAAGATGGGCGAACGCCCGAAACCGGTCGATGACCACAAAAAGAAGCCGGCTATCACTGAAAATATCTCTGATGATAACCTGTCAAGTTAGCACCCAACTTTAAAGCAAGTTATTGTAGTCGTTTTAAAACAAAAATAAAGCAAAAAACAAGAACCTATTCTGGAAAGTCACACTTCCGATTAACGGATTTTCGTCAAAGTTGGAATTGTAACAATTTTTCTATTGTATTTTAATTGGCAGAACCATACACTGTACTGAAGTGTACTTTAAATCTTTAACTATTCACCCCTCAATATATTAATATTCCTAAAAAACTATTTCAAATAAAAGTGGTAGGCAGAATATGAAGTTGATGAGATAGTATATGAAGTTTAATGAAAAATATTGAAGCCGTTTTTAAGAAAATCGTAAAACTGAAAAAAAAAATATTGAAATCGCACTTCCGGTTGTTGAAACTTGGTCAAAACCTTATTTTAATAAGAAAAATAAAAATATTACAAAACGTTCTATCATTAAAATTAAATAGAAAATTTTCATAAAAGAAGAAAAAAAAGACTAATACCTTATAATAATTTTATATTGTGATTATTATTATTATTATTATTAAAAAGATGGAATTCTTATAATATTCAGGTTTAAGTATATTATTATGCCGTGGGTAATTGTTCAATACAACAGTTCAGTGTTGCCAAGGTCAGTAAACTTGGGACATTACTTATTTTGGCTTACCTGGTCATCACCCTTTTAGAAACGAGACCCCCCCCCCCATACCGTGTATTCATTTTATTACTATTTTACTGCTTTATACAATTGTCAAAAGCTAAAATAAAATAAAACCTTTAAAGAACCCTGCCCATTATATATACCTTTAGTTTGTGTAGTGAAATGGTACAATACTTCGAAAGTATCTGGTTTGAGGGAAAAGAGAAGGAGAATGGTGAAAGCCGTTTGATGTAGACCGCTCCAGTGCTGTGACCTCTGTCACTAATATATCTAAAGATGAACTAGCAGTGTCAAAATGTCATTTCCGGCTATGAACCAATGAGAAGAAATCGAATAAGAAAAATTGCTTGTCTTTAGTTCAGGATTTAGTCCAGGTACAGGTATATGGTAAGAAAGCTTGATGATTGTATAGTACGGCAGATTATCACATCGAACAACTTTTTATATTGATTACACAATGTATATTACATTTAAATGTTGTAGTACAGCACGACAAAATAAACTTGCGGGTGAATCCCTGTATGGATGGCATCAGTTTGTAAACATGTTTATATTAATTATTAGGGTCATTTCTTAATATAAAAGTTGTAGCTCTTTTAAATAAGTTGATTTGCCAAGTTTAAAGGATCTATTAGTAAATTCTGGTATTTTAACCGTCGTAGCATGCATATTCCTTTTGTTCCTGACCAGTTTCGGACTTTCATCCATCGTCAGAGCAAATTCACCAAGTTCGTGTAGAGAGTTCACTTCAACATGTTACACTAGATTTTCTCCTTTAGTGTATACATACTCAAGTGCTCCGGCTAAACTACCGAGGAGACGGGCTGGGTTCAGAGGGTTTTCCAAATGAATAAATAAAACTTTGCTGGAAAGGAATAATAGGACAAAAATACCTGTATAAAAAAAAAATGAAACAAATAAATATAGATAAAGAGAAAAGGAAAACTGGGCGCCTCGCTGTTTAAAAGTCAACTGTGCATAAATCAAATTGGGAAAGAAAAAGAAAAGAAATCGGAAAATTACTCACGGCAACAGCGAACCGGAGAGGTGAATAGGTAATTAGTACTCAGCTGTGCTGCTATCTCTGGCCAAAAATGAATACATGAAGGTAAAATGTAGCTACATACACATATACGTATTTATTTCAAAGAACACTTCGTACAACCAAGAAACTCCAGTCTACAATTTACAAAAATAACGTATATCCTATTCCGGGCCAATAGAATAAAAGTCTTCCAGTCTCAAAAAAAAAGAACGAAACTATTCATTATACGTTGTAGAAAATAACTTTTCTAGTTATTTCCACAATTATGTAGCCGCCGGCTTATTTCCACTATTGTTCGTATATGCTGGTATTTGATTATTTAAATATAGATTTGTATAAAAATACTTGCTGTGGCCTAGATGGTTTATTCCTTTTTTATATTTCCTCGGCGTGTCCAAATCCCCCTTCTTCCTGTGGTATCCGGGACGCATTCTTCCTCCAGACGACCCGTCTGTCGGGCAGCACTGAGGAGAGCCAGTGGGTGCTCCACAAATCCGGCAATGCCGTTAAAAAAAGGAAATTCAAAATCCAGTACTCACAGAACGATGTGCTTAAGCGGCGGCTACGTACTAACTGTTCTCTAGCGCGTACGGACGCACGCACGTAGTTGAACCACAGTAATGTTTATACATTAGTCCAGAGTCTACTGTACTTCTTCTAACCTGGCCCGAGATATAGCACAGCAGTACTATAATAATGAATTTAACATAAAAATTTTTTTTTTTTTTAATTTAATTTTAAATTTAATGTAACCGTCTTTACGGCGGTTACATCCCCCTCTTTCCTCGGAAGGGGGGGCGACAAGGAGTAGGATCCAGGAGATGTTTAAGACAGGGATTCGGGGTAGGAAGGAATGGAAGAATTATGGATCGGGAGGAGAAGTCTCACTGTAGTTTCCCATCTTTACCGAGTGAATACTATGCTGGGTGTGGCTTTAAGTCTTTGACATGCCAGATACCTAAATTCCTACCTTCCAAGTGCTCTACCTCAGCTATGATATAGAGAGCATTCGAGTGATCCTAGCTTGCGTGTACTTCGGAGCGAGCTTGGTACTAAAATGGCGGCTCGCATCCGATAGGACCATATTTCGTTTCCAAACGATATCTCCAGCTTTATCTCCATTGATCTCCTTCTCAGATCGTAGTTCCTTTGACCCCTTTCATAGGCTCGGCTGAGTCTGAAAACTGGGACTGACAATGTAATCATTGCAGTATTCTAGATCTCGCCTATAATATACTGCCTCTTAAGATGGCTACACACGTAAGTGCATACTTGAACGGTATACATGCACATGTCTTTTGCGCAAGATACATGTGATCCACACAGTTCATGTATACTTGAAGAGTGTTAGCAGATGCTTGAAAGATGGTGACGATGGACGAAGACGAAGCGCTCGCTTTAGCTGCTCTTGTTTTAATTTACAAAAGAAAAAGTCAACGAAAAGATCGTTCTTTGTGGTGTAAAGAATGGCTGAAGAAACGAAAAAGCTGTTCACACATTAATTTATTAAGTGAGAATAAATTAATAGTGTTCACTTTCATAAATGTGAATAAATTCTTCAGTTAAACATGAATGCGGCGCGCACAAGTATGCAGTATGAAAGATTAAACATTTTCTGACTTGTGCAAGTTTTTCATACAAACGATCAAATATGCCTGTACAAGCCTACTGCGCCTGTATACCGTTCTAGTATGCAGTTACGTATGTAGCCAGGTTTATGCTGTAAGACGAAGTACTGCAAGTGATCCAATTTTCCTCCCATCCCATACTTCCCAGAAAAATTGCCTTAAATGAATTTTCCCAGAGAAATGTTTCATTTAAAAATTATAGCTCTTAAATTATAGCTCTTAGTATGTTTAATTGATCTACCAAGTTTAAAAAAAAATCGGAACCATTTTCGAAAAAATCGCAAAAAAGAGAAAAAAAATTTAGTAAAGTGGTACTTCAGGTGAGGAACTTTGACAGATAACTTGGATCCCATGGTGATACCTAAACGGAATATCAACTTATGTAACCTTTTCAATAAGATGTTATCCCTTAGTTATTTCCCACCGGCTTGGAAAACCTCTGAAGTAATCCTCATCCGAAAACCCGGCAAACCACCCACTTCTCCATCTAACTATCGACCGATTTCTTTACTCAGTTTCATCAATAAAATCTTTGAGAAAACAATCCTTTGTAGATTTACTGTACATCTACACTCTAATAATATATTAGCTGACAAACAATTTGGCTTCAGACCCGGACTTTCCACAGGACTTCAACTGATAGAATCATTGACGGCATTACACGCAACGTTCGCCCCAAAAAACACACGGGCATGGTACTTCTTGACATTAAAAAAGCTTTCCGCACTGGTCTCATCTTTCTACTGACAGAATACAACTTTCCTCTATCTTAATTAAACTTATACATTCTTACCTTGCTAATAGACAATCCTACATGCATTTTAATACTGCCTCCTTTGATCTCTATTCGGTTAAAGCCTGCGTTCCCCAAGGGTTCAATCCTCGGTCCTATCCTATTCTTCACCTACATAAATCCTTTTCCTAAACTTGCCCACGTCAACTTAGCTCTCTATGCTGACGGTGTTGCTATTTACACGCACTGATTGAGAATTGACACGATAACCAACAGACTTACAACTTCAATAGACAAAATAACAAAGTACCCTACAAAATGGAAAATAAAAATTAACCACAACAAAACCAACGCCACACTTTTTACAAAACGCAACAAATAATCAACAAACTCACTAAATACAACAATACTATTATACCACGGACAAACAGTGTTAAATATCTCGGAATAACTCTAGATAGCAGACTGAACTTTACCACTCGCATATAGGACAAAATCATCTCAGGTAAGATGGCCATCAGACTACTCTTTCCGCTACTCTCCCGTGACTCCAAAATGACTGCACGTAACGATCTCCACAAGATCTCTACTCTATAAGACCGATGTAATCAGGCCGATGTTGCTATACGCTTCCCCTGCCTGGAGCCTAACCTGTGCCACTAATATTAAAAATTAGACTAAACAGAACAAATTTCTTAGACTCGCGACTGACTCAGCACGCTGCACCAAAATTACTCACTTATACGAGATAACTTCAACAGAAACTATACACAACTACATAAAAAATAGACTGCTAAAACCACTGACATGCTTAGACTGTCACACAAACCCTTTTTGCCGCGAATTAGTAACTACGGCAGAACAATTATATACAGACACAAGAGAATTAGAAGAATCCTAAAATAACCCTTCCCCCTGAGCTGCAGGTTTTTCCTTCCCTTTTCACTGCATTGTAAATACCAAACAATAATATGTCAATTTTATTTGTACTGAAGGGTGTAATGTTTATACATTGGAACTTCAATTTCAATTGTAAATACGTAAAGTACTCAGCTGAGTGTATCAACTAAATTTGTTCTGTGCAACTCTATGCTATCCCACTGTTTTGACGAAAACATCCTGATGATGGGCGAACGTCCGAAACCGGTCGATGACCACAAATAGAAGCAGTCTATCGCAGAAAATATCTCTGATAAAAATATTATATTCGGTATTGAGAGAAATAAAATAAACAAATTCCACATCTTTTACACTGCCGCCTCCCAAAATCACTCCCCCACTCCCAAAATCACTCCCCCACTCCTGGAAATAAAAAAAAATCAGGTGTGGAAAACTTCTCTTACTCCCGTCTTCAAAATTGTAATTGACAAACTTTATAGTTAATATATCAAATTTAAAGAAATTCGTCGGTGTTTTTAATGCAGAAAATCACAAAAACTGAAAAACTGTTCAGTAAAAACACACTTCCGGTTTACTGATGTTCTTGAAACTCGAAATTTTGCCAATCTATTTATTTCTAATTAATTTTGTCTAGATCGTAGAATTATATAATCAACTAAAATAACACTTTAGAGCCATACATAACCCTCCCCTCCCCAAAAGCCCGCTTAAATGAGTTTACCCGGAGCAATGTTTCAAATAAAAGTTGTAGCTCTTTATATGTATAGTTCACATACTTAGTTTAAAGAACATAGTTATGGCCGTTTTAGAAAAATAGCAGAACATTGAAAAATACTTTTCAGTAAAAACGCACTTCCGGCTGATCTGATTTTCTTCAAACTTCAATGTACTGAGAAGCTCCGGGAGGCACAATAGATGTTTCAGTTCGCAGTACAATTATCTTCTACAACAATCTAAAAGTCCTATGTTTGGTTTTTACTCTGGTTTACTTTTGAGTGATGTAATGATTGTTTTTTGGGTTATAGGACAGAAAAAATTTTTATTGTAAAATACACAAATTTTATGGTATTGCACATTTGTACGATTAAAAGGAACTATTGCACTATATTCGATGTGATGATACTGGTTGGAATAACTTAATTAGGATTTCTACTTTCCTAAGTTCCATCAAGTGAACTTTTCAAATATCAAAATATCTTTATAGTTTGAATATTAAGTCAGTTATTAGATACGGAGCACATAATACTAAGTGTGGCCAACAGATAGCGTCTGATGTCTTATTATTGGTCCATGTTCATACTGGGATGCTAATATTCTTCTTTCTCTAAACTATTAATTTTTATTTAAATATTTGTGCAATGGATTAAATAATAGATAATACTATTAACCATGATCTCTTAAGTTCGGCCATAAAAATAAGCTTCAGGAAAGAAACAATACTTTTATTTTAAAATTTGGTTACCAATTTTGTATTTTTTTTAATGATATTACTTGCTTAATAATTAGTCAGTCCCAAAGTTTCCACAAGTTTTACAAATTACTTTTATTGATTTATTACTTTCTCTTGCGTCTAGTAAGAGGAAGTACTGTTCGTGTCAAATTTTCGATATCGAGTTTTCACCGGAAATATTGGTTTTGAAGTCCCCGGAGTCCAAAAAAGTGATTTTTAGCAAATGGTCTGGAGTGTGTGTGTGTGAGAGAGAGAGTGTAGTATGTACGTATCTGAACAGCATAGCTCAAAACCATAAATCGCAGAAAGTTCAAACTTGATATTCCGTTTAGTTATCACTATGGGATCCAAGTTATCGGTCAAAATCCCCCACCGGAATTACCACTTTACATTCTTTCAAATAAAAGTTGTAGCTCTTTATATGTATAGTTCACATACTTGGTTTAAAGAACATCGTTAGGGCGGGCCATTTCAGGAAAATAGCAGAACATTGGAAAAACTTTTCAGTAAAAACGCAATTCCGGTCATCTGATTTTCTTCAAACTCAGAATTTCATCAACATATTTAATTCTAATTTAATATTATTTAGATGATAGAATTGTGTAAAAAACTAAAGTAGCACTTTAGAGGAAAACTAACCCCACCACTCCCCCAAAATTGCCCTTAAATGCATTTTCCCGGAGAAAGGTTTCGAGTAATAGTTGTAGTTCTTTGTATGTATAGTTGATACACCAAGTTTAAAAAAAATCGTTGGAGCCATTTTTGAGAAAATTGCAAAAAAGTGAAAAAAAAATTCAGTAAAGTGGTACTTCCGGTGAGGGATTTTGGCACATAACTTGGATCCCATAGTGATACCTGAACGTAATATCAAGTTTGAACTTTCTGCGATTTTTCGTTTTTGAGCTATGCTGTTCACATACGTACATACACACACACACACACACACACACACACACACACACACACACACACACACACACACCAGACCATTTGCTAAAAATCACTTTTTTGGACTCCGGGGACTTCAAAACCAATATTTCCGGAGAAAACTCGATATCGAAAATTTGACACGAACAGTACTTCCTCTTACTAGAAGCAAGAGAAAGTAATAAATCAATAAAAATAATTTGTAAAACTTGTTGAAACTTTGGGACTGACTAATTATTAAGCAAGTAATATCATTAAAAAAAATACAAAATTGGTAACCAAATTTTAAAATAAAAGTACTGTTTCTTTCCTGAAGCTTACTTTTATGGCCGAACTTAAGAGACCATGGTTAATGATATTATCTATTATTTAATCCATTGCACAAATATTTATATAAAAATTAATAGTTTAGAGAAAGAAGAATATTAGCATCCCAGTATAATAAAACATCAGACGCTATCTGTTGGCCACACTTAGTATTACGTGCTCCGTATCTAATAACTGACTTAATATTCAAGCTATAAAGATATTTTGATATTTGAAAAGTTCACTTGATGGAACTTAGGAAAGTTGCAAGGAAAGATAATTATGAAATAAATCACTATAATATAATTTAAGTTAGACTTCTGAAATTAGTCAAAAAAAAAGATTAGAAAATTTGAAAATTTAATTTAATAATAACATTTTTATTTAAGAATAATACGGTACAATTATGGAAAAACATAATATATAGGCAGTGGCAAATGCCGTCTGCCAGCGTTTACTGCATGGACTGAGTAAAGAAAAAATAAGTAAATAAAGAATAAAAATTAACAATATAAACTTTAAACAATAATTAGTCTACTACAATTAAACTATAAAAAATTTAAATTAAATTAAATTAAAACAGAACTCATCCAGAAGAGAAACCAAAAGAGGAAAATAACGTTTGTTGAAAAAATAGAAATATAATGAAAAAAAATGAAATTACAATTCAATTACAATGATCAAATATACTAAAATTATCTACCTAGAATAAGAATCAAATGTCAGAAAGCCAGTGATACCTGATCATCCAGGCATGGCGAGCATAGCGTAACAGAGGGCGAGGGTGGACCTGGCCAGTGACAGTAGTTTTCTGAAATGAATTTGACGAAACTCAGATAATAGAGAACATTCCCCTATAAAGTGGTAGATCTCTCGCTAACATTAGACAGGGTGTTGGTTCAGCAATATTTCGGGATATGGTTTTTCACTTTATTTGGAACAAAAAATTTCTAATAAACCATGGTCCGATTCGTTCGCCTTCAAAAGTTATTCTTCATTTTGTAAAATTTTCAATTTTCCTACTTTTTCTCATAAAATTGATTATATCTCAAAAAGTTTTTCACATAAATCATATTCAATTACACCTTTGGAAAGAGCATTAAATTTCCTATAAGAAACAGAAATTTTATTTTAATTGAATTAATTATAAGATTTTTCAGAGACTTTAAACTCAACTCTACAGCGCTTCGACTTTTAAAAACAACTTTTCAATAGTATTTTTTTATAAGTTTTTTTAAGCTAGCGTACGGTCCGGTTACAGAAAAAATATCTACATTTCACCAGCTTTCCAACGGTAATAAATATCGTGGGATTTCTTTCTTGTTTTCTTAAAGAAAATGCGAAATAAATGTAAAAAACAGCAACTTGCAAATTGAGAACTGTTCCAAAAATTCGGACCATGGTTTATTAGAAATTTTTTGTTCCAAATAAAGTGAAAAACCATATCCCGAAATATTGCCAGAGGTTGCTGTTACACCCTGTATATACAAAGAGAACACTTTTCTTCGTCGAAGTCACTATCTAACCAAGGCCTACGGTTTAAATACAGAAGTTCCCCTCTGAACTTGAAAAACCAAAGCAGTTCAAGGAAGTTTAATTTATCACGTTAAGAGGCCGTTACGCAATCTTTATGTTCACAAACTAAGTGACTGTATGAAGAAAAACGTTCGGACATGACCGCTCTATTTAGTGACTGCTCAAAAAGAGATTCCCTGATCGCAGGAACAAGAGAAAATAGCTGACTGCGCCAGTTTGGAAGATCAACGAGGCCACCCTCAAAGCCATGGGTCCTTGCCAAAGAAAGCCAATGCTTAAACCAAAAGAGTTTTTTATTGATAATTTGAAGAGCTATTTTCTTAGTAAGTCTATTATCAGAAAAGGAAAGTGTTTTCAGAATATATTTTAAGTGCAAAGATAAAGTGTGGTAGTTTCTTGAATAGGAATATCAGTAAAGAGAGAGGACACATCAAGTGAAATAAGTACATAGTTAGTGGGAATTTTTAGGTTGTCTATTTTAGATTTTAAGATAAATAAATCTTCAATACTGTAGGGGTCATTGGATAGGCGTTGGAGAATGTCGGCTAAATATTTAGAGAATGATATGTAGGTGAATTAGTAAATGAAATATAGGACGAAGAGAATTTCCGTTTTTCTGAGTTTTAACAAGGCCATAGATTTTAGGAGATATAAGAGAATTGTAGGAAAGGCCTAGTTTTGCAGGCATGTCTATGTATTTATGGTTCAAGATTTCTGTTACTAGTCTATTGGTTGTGGTATTTATAGAATTAGTTGGTCCTTATTGAGTTTAACGTAGGTATCAGTGTCAGAGATGAGGGATAGGATTTTACGTTCATATTAGTCTTTAAACATGGCTACTATCTGTTTACTTTTATCGTAAGATGGGATCATCATATCTGGTTTTTGAGAAAGGGAGGTTTTTGTGGTTTTAACAAGGGAATTGATTGGAAATGAAGAAAGTTGATTATGGCTAGATTTATGGATATGGTTATGATGTTTACAATTTTGGTAATGATATATTTATGGTAATGATGTTTACAATTTTTGCCCTAATATTGTCTTGTTCATTTGTATCTAAACTATTTATACTATATTGTATATCACATACAATATTTGATAAAAGAATATTATTGTTCTTGAGAGGGAATGCAATTTTAGGACCTAGTCTGAGACACTTTATTACTTTCATAGGAAACTCTTTATCTGTAAGATTCCCAAACCATGAATCGTTAAATTTTACGACGAGTACATCTTTTTTTATATAAACTGTTCAATTTGTTTATATGATTATCTTTAATGTTCTTAAAAATTTTCTCAAACGCTGATTTTGACACTCTTGAAATTGTAAAACAATGTGCTGTGGTAAAATTTCTTGCGCTTTTGTCATACAAGAATGTATTTTTTTGTCTATGTTTGCAAATATTGTATGTACTAATTTTAATTTCTATATTTAATAAATTCTTCTTATACCTGCCACCAGCGCGCTCCAATACACCGGTGAATGGGTCGTAATCTAGGAATTTCTTCTGGGAAGGAATTTTTATACTTATGTAGATATGTTTAGGGAAGACATTGTGGCGACGACATGATAATAGGAAGATTCTTTGGTTGAGAGCTGACGCTAATTTTTTTGTTATCTGTTGTTTTATAATAATTGTCTCAATACTATTCTTTATTATTATTTATTTTTTCTCAGCTAATGCTGGCATTTTTATTTTTAAGGAAGGTGCGGGTTGTACCAAGCACACTTTCATTGATTATTTAAAAACTGCTGCACAATGCGGCATGAATCCAAAATGACGGCCTTTTGAATATAAATGGTTAATTTGGGATGAATATAGAGAAGCGTGATACTATCATGTAGGCATTTGGGGACAATTCTATTCCTGGAGATGAAAGAGCAACAACCGTGACTCTCTCTGCCCACCATATTCTTGTAATTTCTTCCACAGGCTCGGCATACTTTCTTTGCTTCGCCTTAACAGTTTTACTTAAATTATGTGTGTTGGGCACAGCGATGTCTATTAATTTTATATCCTTCCTTAATTTGTCTTTAAGGATGATATCTGGCCTATTAAGACTAACATTCTTGTCAGTTATGACAGATCTGTCTGCAATTATAATATAAACATCGAGTATCATTATTATCATCTATATACGAACTTGGTGAATTTGCTCTGACGACGGATGAAAATCCGAAACCGGTCAGGAACAAAAGGAATATGCACGGTACGACGGATAAAATACCTGATAATATTTACTTTTTGAGAATGTTACTGTTCTATTTTATATAGTTTTCCGACAATTTATAGACTCCAAAAAAAAAAAATAATAAAACATTCCAAAACATACAAAAATTATTAATTGAATTTTTATTGTAGTTAATTTACTGTATTAATAATTTTATTCGTGTTAATATTTTATTCAAATATATTTTATAAAAATAAAACTCTGCAAAACAAATTTTTCTGGTTGTATTTTTTACCATTGCCCCTCAATGTTGCTTAAAAAAAAACCATTTTTTATTTTTTAAATGGCTAGTACAAAAATAAATAAAAAAATAGATTGCACATTTAGTATTTAGGAAGCGTAATATAAACAAACAAAGGATTTTTAAACATAATGTTAAAAAGTTGGGGTGAAAGGGTTAAATTCCTCATGAGGAGAGGGTTCAACTACTGGAAATTCGGGGATGGCACAATAAGCTTATGATGGCTGCGAAGCCGAGGTATATTTCACCCGACGCTGAAAAATCTAAATCTAAAATCTACATGTTCTTTTACAACATAACATTTGAATGTAAAGATACAATCCTCTGGGCTAATGCTGGTTAAAAGGTTTTAGGATGAGTGCTGTGGAAGGTTACTTTTATTTGTAACCTTTACTCTATGTAGCACACCAATCTTGGTGCGTTGCAAGTGTTATGTTTATGTGTAAAGTGGAATCTTGTAAGTTATTGTTGGATATAAAGAAAAAATTTGCTTGTCTGTTGGATTTACAATCTTTTAATTGGCAGGTAAATAAGTTTGATTTGTTATTGACACTCTGGGTCATCAAAAATAGTTCGTTATTGAGCTGCCTTGTTTATAACATTCAATGCTGCAACTGTCTGTTAGAAGATTATTCGTAAAAACGAATTTTTTAGAGGGTTCTTAATCATTTTGACTTGAGTTGGGGTAATCCTTAGATCTTTAAGCTGATGAACTGTTTTAAGTGGCTTCCAGCATGCCTATTTCTTTATTTTCTTAAAAGGGATTGTTCTAGAAGGTGAGTAAATACACCTAATTTATGAGTAACGAAACAGTATTACTGATGCAGGACACCTTAAGAGGTCCACTATTCATGAAATTTTGTTAAGTGAGTTGCAACTATAATGAAGTAATTTGATGATCCGTTTGGGGGAAATAGTTTTTAAAAATCTCGAATTTTGAAACAATCATTTCTTGTACTGATTTGTTTTTGTTAATATAGGAATTAGTTATACATTTAGAAAATTTAGGTTACGATGAATGCGGTGAACATCAAATTTCATTTTTAAAATCAACAGTTCGCAATCCAGTTATCCAAAAATATCCTATTAAAAAATCATATCAAAAGGAATTTTTGAAGTTATTCATTAATCAGGTTATAACACTTTCAATGGCATCTTTAATTTAGACATTTTTCTTATTGCCTAGTAAAAATATTATTTTGAAATTCTAGCTTGAAAAACACGACATAGAAGTATTTGATTTAATCTATGAAGCATTGATATCTATACTACCAAATCAGAATGAAGAAGTTCATTATAGACATTTTATACTGCAAAATAAATATATTTCATTGAAAGAAAATACCTGTTTAATTTCTCAGGGAACCACAGGACTAATTACCTGGCAAGTAAGTCATATGATTTATTTTAATATATAGTATTCAATTTATTTTTACGATCATTGAAGTTAGAAACTTTTTTTTTTTTAATTTATGTTTAGGCAGGCATAGCACTTGCGAATTGGTGTATAGAAAACAGTGATTTGCTAAAAGATAAACAAATTTTAGAACTTGGCAGTGGAAGTGGTTTAACAGGTCTTGCTGTAATATTTTCAGGAATTTCGCCTAAAAGTTACACATTTACTGATTACCATCCATTAGTTATTGAAAACTTACACCACAATATCGGATTGAATTGCCCCTTAACTTCTTTAGCATTATCGAATAGTTTTCCATTGTCAGTAGAACGTTCTGAAGTGAATGTTTTAAATATAGATTGGGAAACAATTGATCAATTAGAACTAAATAATGAAAATATTGATTTAATTCTTGCAGCAGGTTTGTTGGATATGTTTGATTTGTTAATTTAGATGGTTTGTTTTTAAATTGTAAAAGATTTTTGGGAATCATACACAGTAAATAGTGCTATTACTTTAAAATTATCCTGCTATGGACATTCATATTTTTTACATTTATATTCTCAGACGTAGTTTATGACCCCAACTTAACCAGATCATTTTGTAAAGCATTAAGCTATTTGATTGGAGCAAGTGAAAAACAAGCTATTGTTGCCTGTACTAAAAGAGATCCAGAAACATTCAAAAAATTTAAAGAAATACTTGGTAATTATGAATTTAGTCCATGTCATAATATAAGATTTCATAATTAGTACCAGAAATATATTTTTTTATTTTTTTTTTTTTCATGTTTAAGGATTGTACAACTTAAAAATTATCGCCGAAACTTACAAGACTGCAAATAGTGAAGCTGCCTTATTATATTCAAGTGATACTTTAGTTATTATCTGTACAATTCGAAGTAGTAATTAATTTCAGTGTAAGTTGATGGGTTTTTATATACTCCCTTGATATTCATGAACTAATGAAAATTCATGTTTTCTACCTTTAATTCCACTTTAAGATTGATTTGTTTGTGCAAGATTTTAGCATTGATCGCGTTTATAATGTGGTTTCGAAAATGGATTTAGAATTTTTTATTTCAAAATTTGAAATCAGTTTACTTTAAATACATTCCTAATACTTATTCCCAAGCAACAATTTAAAATTTAAGGGAATATGGAGATTGTAATTCTAGTAGTGGAGACCCCATAGAAAAACTCCATGAACTCAAACCAAGGGCCACCATTCTGCTTCATCTCACCTCAGGTCCCTTGTCGCTCATAAATGCAGGCGAGGGATATCTCTCGATCCGGCATCGTCACCAGGATTCTTGATGGAACGAAATTTTTTCTGTATTACAGCCTTGCTGTGTAAAAAAAAGAAACAGTGAGTCTATTTTAATCTTTGGTCTCCTCAAGAAGCAAACTCCAAGAATATTTTGGATAGCCTCTTTCTGCAATGTGTGTGCCTAAGTCATTTCTTAATGACCACATAATTCATACAAGATGCCATAAAATATGGATTTAGTTCTTAAATAAAACCCCTTACTCCTATTAACTTATAAAAAGCTGGCAGCCCTAAATAGTTTCTAGATATTATAAAGAGGAAGATAAACTCTTTGACTCAGTTATTAAGTCTATTTTATTATCAGATATTTTCGGTGATAGCCTGCTTCTTTTTGTGGTAATCGACCGGTTTCAGGCATTCGATCCCGAAACCGGCCGATTGCCACAAAAAGAAGCAGGCTATCACCGAAAATATCTCTGATGCTTTCCGGCTCTTCGGAACCAATCGCAACTATTTTATTGCACTCCTGTGAAACGTGGCGTTAAGGTATCAGATCGTATTGAGATTGTGCAGTCCATTTTGAAATCTGTTTTTTTACTTGCCAAGAAAGACCCTTAACTATACTTATGTCTAGAAATTGCAAGAATTAAATTAAAATGTTCTATATTTAAAGCTGCTTTTAATTGGTAGAAAAAAATATATAATATGAGTAACAACATTTGCAAAACGTTTTTTTAATATATTACTATTTCTAGAGAAACATGATTCGATTTAGGGTATTTCTGAGATATGTAAGATTTTTTGTGACAGTCTCAGATGTAAGTCAAATTGTTAAATCTAAAAAAGAAATACGCGAATGAAACTTCGTTACTATTTGAGAAGCTTAACGATTCAGTAGCTTCAAAGCATGGCCAGATTTTTTTTCTTTTAAGTGATACAAATTCTGTAATCCTATTGAATTCTATTTTATTAATACTTTCAGGACGGCCTATAGAAATAAACAAAGAACAATGTCTTCGGCTACAGCAACATCAAGAGCACAAGGAAGCGATGAATCCGATAAGGCTGATTTGTTTGTATTTGGTTATGCTTGTAAATTATTCAGAGATGATGAAAAAGCTGAATTAATTGAAAAAGGATCGCACCTGATTCCCTGGATGGGTGATGAGAAATTGAAAATTGATAGGTAGATTTGGTAATTTTGGGATTTTTTTTTTTTTGCAATTAGTAGAGTTTGTACAGCCCCAGTGGAAGTATGAGAAGAAAATGTAGGTTTAGTCGTAATTTTGTATTTGTTCCAGATACGATGGCCGTGGAGCATTATATGACCTAAGCCAATATGAAGCGTGCAGCACAAATATGGACTGGTCTGATACGGCCGAGGATTGTGAAGAGGACCAATTGTGCGAATATGAACGATATCGTTCTCTATATTTGGATGAAGTAACCGAACAAACCTATAGAGAAGAACATGCGAAACGAAGTCAAGCGGATCACGCGGAAATAGCCTATGAATATGATAACCCAGTTAATGAACCTTCTCTGCAGGTAATCTTAGATTGTTTTAACAAGTCATTATCAATTTGTCATTATCATATTGGAGAAAAGATCGAACCCTCAATCCAAAGCTACTCTGGGCCAAAATAAGAACAGCAAACCGAGTCCAGATCAGAAATTCAAACCCGGAGCCGATCCCCCAAAGTTTCACAGAAATCCGAACTAATCGTCAGTAACCTTAACAAGAAACAGACTAAGCTTTTTCAAAGGCATCCTAATATAGATGATGCTAGGTGTTTCCTCCTGATAAGTCTCCTTAAACATGAGATGTCTCCTCAAATCACAATGCCCTATAAGGGAGAGAGATAAACGAATTAGACATAGCAACATCTCAACCACCCTTTTGGACTGCCAGCAACTCAATGAACCCATCCAGTTGAAATGAATGATAAGAAGCTGACCATTTCCTTTTTACAATCTCCCAACATATTGGCGGCGAAAATATTGTATTTATGGAACTACATCAACCAATGGACATTATCGTGATTTTATAACTCTATTTTATTACCTTTAGATTTTGGTTTTTTAGCATATTTCGTAGCTATATTACAGATTACCTAGGCAGTAATTTTAATTTTTATAAATTCTGAAAGAACGTGAGATATTTTGTCTTATTGTTTTATTACTAATACGCACTTTGTATTGTTATTTTTCCTTTGGCAGTTACATATTTGACTGATAATTCTGATTTTCAACTGTAAATGGAAGAGCTCTGTTTAATTGATAATTAAGACAAGCTAAAACAAATTCAAACAGTATCTGTCGTATGACAGTTGCTGCAACGTGCGTAGAATACGTTTTTCAACCCCACCCAGACCGACCAAACTAACTCTTCCCCACACCTCCTATTCTGCTATGAGAAAACGTTCGTTCGCTTTTTCATTTGAGAAACGTTTGCTTTTTACCAAACAGGTGCCTCCCAAAAAACGTATTTTACGTTAAAATGCCCTTATAATTTTAAACCCTTTAAAGTTGAAGTCGTTCCTTTTGATTGAATAATAAGGTAATAAAAAGTTCTAAATTGTTAGAAAATTTTCCATTAATCTTATTTCTTGTTTCGTTGAATTAGCAAGTCTTCTGGTGTTGAGCAATATAATTTTTTCTTCTCTCGATCTGTCTACTTTCCACATTTCTTGCCCTAAGTTCAAGTTTTCTTTATTTTTGTATGATTGTTAGTTTTAATAAATAAGAAATTTTTTCTTATTTTCATAATTTCACTGTTGCACCATATATTTAGTGAAGTAATTTTCTCTTTCGTATTCTCTTTCTTTTTCATTCTTTCTTTTATCATTTCTCTTTATTTCCGATTTCCATCTGACGCCAAGTTTGTTTTTTAATTTAAGTTCCATTCCAATAATCAATTCAATTTTTTTTTTAACCATGATTTATTAATTTATATAAATTATATTTATAAATAAAAACTTTGTTGTTATTTATCTTTTTCTTATATAATGTTCCTCCATACTTACTGTCTCAATCTGATCTTGAATATCCACTTGTCAAATTTTATAAAGATTATCATTTAATTTAATAAGCTTCTAAGTTGTATTTGACCCATATATTGTATTTTACTATGTAAATTGGTAACACCTTTGGTAGCAAGACATCTTGTATAGCCTTAAATCGTATATAAAAATAGAATAGAATAAAATATTTATTTATTTGCTTGATATAAAATTGAGTTGGACATTAACAATAAAATAATAATAAATAAGTAAACAAAAATCAATTTTTCATACATTAAAAATAAAATGCATAAACTACGTGAAAATAAATACAAAATCTCTCCTAAACTAAAAATATACCCTTCCAATTAGATCAAACAAAAATAATAAAGATATTTATAATTTAATGAAAGTGGTAGATAATAATTTATTGCATGACTAAATATCTAAGAGCAGGTGAAAAATATTATTTATTTTTTTTAGGTTTCCGCAGCCATTTTCATGAAAAATACTTGAGAGCAACGACATGGAGCGTTGCTGCATAAGTTTTCAAGGTATAACGATCCTGAAGAAGCTCTCTGCAATATGGCGAAACATCGGTTTCTAGCAAACTACTGACGCGGTCTCAACCCGCAACCTCAAGTGTTTTTCATGAAAAAAATTTATAAAAACAATTTACCTCTAGTTCTTCATTAAAATTAAATACAGTAATGAGAGGGTCATCTTAATATTTTAAATATAATTTTCTTAAATTTGTTAAGCTTCACAATTGCAGACAATATGTTTGAATATTTCAAATACTTTTTTTACACACCTGACTTTCCATGGTTGTATAAATATTATGTGAATCCAGATAGCACTGAAAAGGAAATATTGCTATATCTACTTATATTAATCATTTTGTGGGATCCCTTTGGTTTAAGGAGATATCCCTGCTTAATGTTGCTCATGCCAGGACTGGCATTTTTTATAGAGTTTGTTGAGGCAGGGAAGGAGGAAACAACCATCCATTTTATTTCCGGGAGCTTCTCCACACCGAACCGTCAGTGGAGTGCTCCCATTAGAAATAAATGTTATGAAGATATTTGGTGAGGTTCTATCAAAAAAGAAACATTCAATTGTGCCAACCTTTCGACAAAGTTTTCTGTCATTATCAAGGCTTTAATCTAAAAAAATCTGGCGTAAAATACTCACACAACTTTCTCTTACTCCTGTTCTCAAAATTATAGTTGACAAATGATATAGTTTGAGTACCAAATATAACGAAATTCGTCGAAAACTGATAATACTTTTCAGTAAATGCGCACTTCCTTAAATTTTCTAATTTTCTTAAAACTTGGAATTTTGGCCATCTATTTATTTCCTCCCCTCTTCTACATCTTTGCATGTTTAGTTTATATACGAAGTTTCAAGAAAATCATCGGAGCCATTTTTGAAAAAATCGCGAAAAAGTGAAAAAATCATTTAGTAAAGTGTTAAAACAAACCCATTTTTTCAAACTCGGAATTCCAACAACATATTTAATCTTAATTAATGTTATTTAGATGACAGAATTGTCTAATAAACTGAAATAGCAATTAAGATGAAAACCTCTCCTCTCCCAAAAGTGACCTTAAATGAATTTTCCCGGAAAAATGTTTCAAATAAAAGTTGTAGCTCTTTGTATGTGTAGTTGATATACCAAGTTTAGAGGAAATCGTCGGAGCCAGTTTTGTGAAAATCGCAGAAACGTAAAAAAAAAAAAACTAGTAAAGTGGTACTTCCGGTTGAGGAATTTTGACAGATAGCGCCCCGTCAGATCCCATGGTGATACCTAAACGTAATATCAAATTTCAACTTTTTATGGTTTTTCGTTTTTGAGCTTGCTATTCTCATACACACACACACACACACACACAGACCATTTGCTAAAAACACATTTTTGGACTCAGGGGACCTCAAAACGGATATTTCCGGTGAAAACTCGATATCGAAAGTTTGACACGATTACAATACTTCCTCTTACTAGGAGTAAAAGAAAGTAAAAAGTAATGAGGAACCACAAAGCATTAATAATATTGTAAAATGCAGAATAATAATAACATAAAAACAGAAAATTAGAAGTTACTTGTTTCTTGTCTTAAATCATCTACAGAAATGAAAGTGGGTTGAATAGGCAGAGAAGTGATAGGGATTTGCGGAAATTTTTAGGGGTGGGTAGTGAAAGGGAATTCTAGAATGTCATTTTTTGAAAAACCGTTCTACAGCGCGGACAAATTATTGGTATCGTTACGAAAATTAACAGAGAATTTATTTCTTTTGATACATATCATTTCTAATATATTTCTTTTTCCTGTTAGTTTCTTTTGCTAGGATTTTTGTTTTAGAAAAAATCATACATTTGAATTTTGTATGATTGTATAATGACAGGAAACTCTGTCGAAATTTTATATAATTGAATGTTTTTTTCTTGACCGACTCTCACCAAATTTCTTCATAACATAATTCATCAACGGTCAACAAATACCTTTATATTAGAAAAAAATAACATTTAACCCGCCAAACATAAAATAAATGGTTCTCAGTTCTGTTTACTTAAAATTGATTATTCTCGTCATCAAATTGATTATTTTGTTAAACACTTTTTTTTGTTAATGAATTATTAAAACTTATTAACCTTAAAATACTGCTAGACTATTGAATAAATTGTTGGGCCCACATTGCTGGAAAATATTTCTGATTATTTCCTTCATAGGATTAATAATCTTCTCTTTTCTTGATGCTGGTAGTTTCGGATTTTCGTCCATCATCAGAGGTTTATCAAGTCTTTCTAAAGACGTTGGCTTCCATTTTTTAAAATTATTGTCATCATAAACCATACCGACTGCATCCAATTTGAAAACACCATTATCCAACGCTATTGTGCGTATCGAGCACACAAATTTAGGCTTCGAGTTATCTGTTTATTAATAAAAGATAGTAAATAAAAAATATGATATAAATCGGGAGAAGGAGTTTATCAGGGGCAAAAATTATTAAAGAGTAAATGAATTCAAAAATGTAATCCAATACAATAGGTTGAGTAATAACAACTTTATAAATGAATCCAGATCAGATGATTGAATTGTAAAAATTTATAAAAAAATAGAAATTAATTGAGGAAATGAATTTCCCAACCTTTGAACAGGTAGACGAAGTAATAATAAAAAAAAAAAAACATGTGGAAATGAAGGTGCAATCATTGATTACTCAGAAATTTTTTTTTGTAATTATTCTTTTAGATTTAAAATTAGTTTTTGCATGGGAATCTGAGGCTCCAAGCTCCTGTTTTTAGAGGCTTCTTCAATATATTTTTTTATACGCGTTTGGCACGTGTGCTGAAATTAAGTATTCAATAGTGATTGTAATCAGACAATGCATAGTACAATTTACTGATGTTTCTATGAAGGTGTAAATTCATTAGTGATCTTATACTTTCAACCGATTAGATTGTTTTCATGAACCATAACTTAAATTTTGTTTTTTTTTCAGGATTGCAATCAAGAAAATGAAATTACCGGCACACCGTTTATACCATCGGCTGAACTAGCATTGCCACCAAATATTCAAATACCGACCACAGTAAAACACAATGCAATCATTGTACGTACCGCACTATTTTTAGCACAACAAGGTTCACAGATGGAGATATTAATGAAAGTAAAACAGCAAAGCAATCGTAATTTTGATTTTCTTTCGCATACAGATCCACTACACGAATACTATAAACATATATTAGGATTGATCAAATCTGGAGCCTATGTGCCACAAGAACAACATTTAGAAGAAACAGAGCCAATAAAAGAGGAACCAGATCCTGGTGAACATTATCTTCATCCGAGTTTAGTGACAAAACTCACTGCCACCAACAATCCATCACCTCCGCCGGCTGTACAACAGGAAGTTAAACCAAAACCGGCGCCTCCTATAGAGACAGCTCCGCCTGATTATGTGCAGAAAATTATCGAGAAAATGGTGAAATATGTTATAAAGAATGGACCATTATTTGAAGCGGCCATATTGAAACGAGGTGATGTTAGATTTTCATTTTTAAATCCAAAAAATCCATACAATGTCTTTTATAAAGAACAGCTAGCAGCAAAACAGAAAATAGTTGAAGCAAATAAAGCCATAGTTCTACAGAATAAACAGATTAGCGATAAAGAAGAGACAAAGTCAGAGGATGGTGAAGATGTATCGTCAAAATCGTTGAAACGTAAACCATTACCAGTTTGTTTTTCTATAAAAAAGGCTAAAGAAAATGAAGGTTTGGAAGTGGCCAGCGCTCTACCTGTTGAAGAAAGTTCAGATGAAGAGGATACACAAAACTCTAATTCACCAAAACCTTTGCCAAAAATTGAACCAGATATGGATATTGTTGTTAATAATCCTTTAGATAAACGATTAAAAAAATCCGCGGAGATCACTAAAAAACATAAACAAAGAAAAGATGCTAATTTACAGAATGAAAGAAAATTAAAAGTAGCTCAGTTTTTAAAAGATTTAAAGAAAAAGTCTTCTTAACATTATTTTAAGTTGGGGAGGGGTGTGATAAAATTGGGGCCAACCCTCCTTTTTCAAATATATATTTTTATATGTTAAAAACAGGGACCTTTCTACCTAAAGAGGTCATGTCAACCTGTTTTTTTTCTTTTTAATGTATATTGTACTTAAATGATTGAACTTTTAGAATTTTCTTTTTATGTATATTTCGTGAATAAAGTTTCAGTATAATAGAGCATCGACAAAACAGTCGGTAGGATAACTTGTCAAGATTACAATTTTGAAAGCAACTTTCTTATTGTGTTTTTTAGAAGAAACTACCAAGCAATTTATCTTGCATATGCTCAAATATCTTCTTTTTAGTAATAATTTAAAGAGAAAAACAATTCAGCATTATAAATATATTAAAGTAAGCAATGTACATTTTCCCTGAGGATTTTGTTTCGTACTTTATTTCTATTTATTGCCAAATTTACAAAATTAAAAGAGAAAATTTGTGTATATGGGCGACTTTTTTTGTAATAAAAAATTGAATAAATTTCCTTCATGGTTTACTTGTGAATTTATCATGTTCTGTTGAAAATTTCGGCGTCTCATAGTTTTATAAGGCCTGGTGAAATCTTTAGATTTTTTGTAATCTTTCTTAAGATAGAGATGGATTAAGATGGATGTAAAAAAAAGTATTTGGTTGTAACCAACAAATGTATTTAATAAAAAGAAAGAAACAAAAACTTTGTTTTTATCCTTTTATTGCTTTTTTACATTATTGTTAAACAACTAACTGTAAAGACTATTTAATCCTTGACTCTGCTTGTTCCATTTGGCTTCCTTTGACACATCTTATCTTGGACAGATCTAACAGTATAATTTATATGTTTAGGCCTTTTCAACTTTGTCTGCTAGAAGAATTGGGTTCTATCTCTGTTTTGAAAATTATTTAGAAAAAGTTGTATTAAAAAATGTAGGATAAATGAATAGTTTAAGCTTCTAAAAATGCCGTTAAGAACGGATACCTATTTAGGTAGTCTCTTTAACTAACTGAATCTTTAAAATTACCTTAAAAAATATATGGAAAAATGTTGAAAAAAAAAAGGTATCATCGTCGGGAATGATAGGTATATTGATCATATAAAATAGTCCGACTTTTAAAACAGTAATTTTGGAAAGTTACAAATTTTAAATTAATGAAACACGATGTTAATAAAGATAAAAATGTTTAAATCATAATTTTTTTTGTTTAATGTAACGATTCAAAATATTTTTCTTATATTTTTATAGTATTTCACAGAGTAACTAAGTAATATACATACTTCATCTCATTAGAACAGTTGTTTTCTGTTCGTTACGACCGCTGTATTTAATATTGTCAATAGTATGTCAGATGATTTTCTTTAGTGGGCGATAGTTGTAAGATGAAACAAAAAATTAGTTGGCTTATCGACCAATTCAAGGTAAAAAAACAGCACAAATACGACATTACTTCCAAGAAAATAGACAGTACAGCGCTTTCCAAGCATGCCTTAAACCATACTTTTGATTTCCATAATCCATCTGTCTTCGCTACAGCCCAGTTACCCCAAGCAACTCCTTACAGAGTCCATACACATCCATCTCCAACCTAACCCCGTTAATCATAAAAAAGACAATTTCTTCCCATTACAATTATATCCTCGTTCCCTTAAAAAAATCCTGAAAAAAAAAAAATGTAATTTCTACCCCCGCTCCATACATAACTTTCCCCACACATAACGGTCCCTCCTTTCTCCCGGCTGTCAGCCTTACAACATACACCCCTTCATTACAGACTTAGCATTCCCACAGTAATCACACTTATGTTTAGTTTTTATTTTGTGTTATAATTTTTCTTTTTTTGTATTGTTCCTAAAGAAGGCAAACAAAGTTTGCCGAAACGTCGAACTTTTTAATTGTTAAAAACAATTAAAAAATTACTTTTTTTTTGTTTTTTACCTTGAATTGGTCGATAAGCCAACAAATTTTTTGTTTCATCTTGTCAATAGTATATTGAGATTCGGTAAAAATTTTTTTTCCAAATTTTCACCGACGTTTCGGCAAATTTATTGCCTTAATCAGGGTAGCAACTGTTCTGTTTGAATTTGTTTTCTCTATTTTTTTTTTTTAATGTTCTTTCAAATTCAAACAGAAAAATTTTTACCCTGCAGAAGGCAATAAATTTCCCGAAACGTCGGTGAAAATTTGATAAAAAGGTTTTTGTTTTTTTTTACGAACCACAATATCATATGTTTTTACAATATTAGAACACATGGTTTGTGAACATTACGAAACAAGTGTTGAGAATTATAGCCGCTATCGATGTATGTTTATGTATCGATTTGTTAAGTTTGAAAAAAAATATTCATTATTTAATAAAGTCATATGATTTCGCGGCTCGTGTTTTTTTACGTTCTTACTGTCATCCTTCTTTTTTGTGTTTTACTAATCTATATGTGCCTAATGTTTTGGTTCACTTAATATGTATAGTTGTATTGTTAAATTCAGAATAAATTGTGTTTTTCCTCGACTGTATATTTATATATGTTTATTTTTTTGAGAACCCCAACTTATGGCATCCCTTGTGGGGAATTAAAAAATTGATAGAATATAAATAGTTGAGAGTAAAAGTCTGAAAACCTTTTCGCCTGGAAGCTTTTGTTTAGTTTTTTAGTGTGGAAGACTCCTCACTGAAAATGCCGAAATGGATGATGATAAGGTAAGAGAATATCATTATTTAAGATAAAAAAATGCAAGAATTCATCTCAGACGTGTCACAACGTTATCTTTTGATAAATTAGAATTACTTTTGAAGGCAGAAAATTTAGATATGACAAGAATTGAAGAAGAATATTAAAAGCACATGATAAACACTAAGATTGTTTGAAATCGATAGTAAGTTGGAAGAATCTTGTTGGACTGTCCTGGAAAACAGAAGGAATTCGAGAGTGAACTTGATAAATGTGAAGAATTTAGAGAGAGGTAGTTTACTCTTGATCTTACGAAGTCAAAACTAGTTAGCAAGTTCAAGAAAGATGTTTGCAGTAACGCTGAGAGTAATTTAGCTCCGAGGAATATCAAGCTTTTAAAATTACAACCAAAGAAATTCGATGGCAAGTTGCAGAATTGGATAGGATTTTGGACAATGTACCGCAGAATTCACGAAGATGAGGAATTAGGAGATGATGAAAAATTTCAGTATTTGTTACAGTTTACGATGGAAGGTTCACCAGCGCGAGAGTTATTGGAAAGCTTCCCACCTTCAGAGAAAAATTATCCAAAAGCAGTCGAGCAATTAAAAAAGAGATTTGGGCGAAGAGGACTGCTCATTAAAATGAACGTGAGGGAGTTACTTAAGGTAGCTAATGCTCAAGCGTTTGAAGTTAGTAAGATGCCGCTTAGGACTCTGTATGATAAACTGGAGGCACAGCTAAGAGCGTTGGAGGCACTTGGCGTTGCCAAGGATGATTTTGCGAACATGCTCTTACCACTTGTGGAGTCGTCACTCCCTGAAAATATTTTAAGGGAATAGGAGAGAAGGCGAGCATCTGAAGATGTTGAGGATGAAGGCGCAGAGAATATGCAGTTAGAGCCTTTATTAACATTTCTCAGACGATAAGTGGAATGTGAAGAGAGATGACTCTGGCTCGGAAACTTTTGCCAAGAATTCAGAGGAAAGCAGACCTAAGGGAGTGTTAGAACATAAAGCTGTAGGGAAAATGAGGAAAGTTCCTAGTATTAATAAGAGTGGAAAAAATATATGGACCTCATACAGCCGCTGATTCCATCAATGTCAAGTCTCATACAAGAGATATACTGAATGTTTGTTCTGCGAAGGTGCACATCCTAGTGAGAACTGTTTCAAGGCTAGAGAGATGAGTGTCGAAGATATCCAAAGAGTGCTGAAGGAAAAGGGTTGTTGTTTCTCCTGTTTGAAGTGGGGACTCACCTCTCGACAATGTAAAGTAAGAATTAAGTGCATTATTTGTACAAAGAAACATCATCCACTGCTTTGTTCTGAAAGGAAAAGGAACAACTTCGAGAAAACGGTGACGGAAGTTGAACGTAATTTTTCAAATACTAATTTTAATTATATTTTATTGCAGACTCTCTGTGTGAAGGTCAGAGAAGAACGAGAACACATGGCGCGACTGCTGATAGATTCAGGGTCACAGCGTTCCTATGTGTCTCAATATTTAGCCCAGTCGATGAATTTACAACCTCTCAGAAAAGAAAAACTAGCTCATGTGTTATTTGGAGACACCCAGACAGAGGTAAAACACCATGTCTGCTATAAGGTAAGGCTAGCAAGTCTGAGTAATAATTATTGTTGCAATTTTGAAGCGCTAGATAGTGACAAGATCTGTTCATCTCTCCCGATAGCAGCCAAGGGTCCTGGTTTGAAGAGCTAAAGGCTAAAGGGCTAATTTTGACGGATACAAAAGAAGGTCCCATAGATATTTTGGTTGGAGCAGACATCGCAGGCAAGATCATGACTGGTAGGAGAGAAATACTCGATAACGGGCTGATAGCCTTAGAAACTCTTTTGGGTTGGACAATTATAGGTAAAGAGAAAGGACATGGCAGTGACTTCAACATCATGTCAGTTTATTAACTACCGAGATTAACGTTTCAGATTCGTGGCAGTTAGATATCTTAGGTATAATGGATCCCGTTCAGACTAAGTGTAGAGAGCAAGAGAATATTCTTTGCAAGAGAATATTGACGCTTTATGTTCTTTTCAGAAGAATGTGATTATTCACGATGATGAGCGCTATGAGGTAGGATTGCCGAGGGGTGGAAGACCATCCTCCAATACCCCGAAATTTTGACGTGGCGAAGAAGAGACTAGAAAGGGCTTTGAAGAAGTTAGAATTTTCTGGCAAGGTAGGAGATGATGAGAAAATATTTTTTGAATGGCTCAATAACGGCATTATCGAAGAGATACCTTGCAAGCAATGCGATGTAAGCCACTATTTGCCTCATCGTCCATTATACAAAGCAATTGGTACCACCAAAATAAGACCGGTCTTCGATGCTTCTGCGAGGCTACCTGGAAACCCTTCATTAAATCAATGTCTCATAAAAGGAGTAAATATGATAGAACTGATTCCCACAATTATTTTACGTTTCCGCTTAGAGGAAATCGGGATGATTGCAGACATCGAAAAGACTTTTCTGCAAATTTCAATAAAGGAGCAAGACCGAGATTATTTACGTTTTTTATCTAAAGACAGTTATGGTGCTATGAGAATTTTTCCGACATAAACGAGTTGTATTCGAAATTTGTAGCAGTCCATTTTTTTAGGGACCGTAATTGACCATCATCTTACCAGATGTAAGCAACTCGTAAAACGAGGGGGGACAAATTATTCTATAAACACAATTGAAAAATTACAACGAGGATTTTATGTTGACAATTAAGTTACGAGCCTATCGGATAAAGAACAACTGTATTGTTTTGTAAGAGATGCCAGAACTATCTTTAATGCTCTAATTTTAATCTTCGTGGATGGGAATAAACAGGTTCTGATTATCTTGAATCTGATGACATTGCATTGCTAGGACTTATTTGGAATAGACAGAGGGATACTTTGAGAATGAACTCTCCAAATTGGGATAGAGATATAAATGGTCCTGTCACTCGGAGAACTTTATTAGCCACTACTCAGAAGCTGTTCGATGTTGTTGGAGTATCTTGTCCAACTACATTAATACCAAAATTACTTATACAGGAGACCTGGATTAAAGGAGGTGAATGGGACACCGAAGTGAATGAACGAACCAGAGCAATTCACACAGTGGTTAGAAGAGATTCCTCTTTTGGCGGATCTAGAAGTGCCAAGGTAGGTGAAGTTTAACCGGAAGGAAGCTACACAGTCTCTTCGTATGTTCTGTGATGCAAGTCTAAAGGCTTATGCGGCTGTATGCTTTTTGAGAGTGGAATACCTCGAGGAAGTGTCAGTGTATCTCCTTCAAGCCAGAGCAAGAGTTACCCCCTTAAAGAAAATTTCGATTCCGAGACTGGAGTTGTTGGCCGCCACAATCGGGGCCAGATTGGCGAAGAGTTTATTAGAAGAACTCCATCTCACTAAGGTGTATTACTGGAGTGACTCAATGACCGTGCTGGAAGAGATAAAACGGAACGAACTCTGGGGAATTTATATCATGAACCGAGTACAGGAGATAAGAAGATTAAGTGATCCAGAAGCATGGCGACATATTTCCGGCAGTGTGAACCCAGCAGATCTGGTCAGTGGAGGGTGTTCACCCAAGGCTCTCATCCAATCGAGATGGTGGGAGGGACCCCCATGGTTGCGATTATCTGAAACTGAATGGCCTTATGCATACACTGAGCCTGATGAAGAAGAAATACAAGAAGAGAGAAGAAAGAATGTGGTTGCGGCCTGCATACAAATGGGAGATAATTGTTTGAGCATCCCCTTTCATTACTTCTCGAAGTTTCACATGATTTTAAGGTGTGGATGGATATTTAGGTTTATTAACAACTGTCGAATACGGAAAGACTCACGAATTTCCGGGAATCTGTCAGTGAATGAAATATATTTAGCTAATCAAATTGTTTTTAAAGAAGTACAGAGAGAATCGTTTCGAAGATCTACGGACAAAAGAATAAAAAGATTGAAGCCATATTTGGATGCAGATGGGCTTGTGGGCAAGAAAAGTCACTGAGGATTTCCGTCTCCAGTGATTTTGCCATCTGACCATCGAGTGGTGGAGAGGATGCTTTTTGAAATTCATCGCCTAAATGGGCATATAATTGGCCAATGTCTGCTGAATACAATTAGAGAAAAATATTGGGTCATCAGAGGCAGAAAGACAATCAAGTGGTTAGTTCGAAATTGTATTATTTGCCAGTGCTATATGGCAAAACACTTGAATACAGAAACACCCCATTACCGGAAGACAGAGTTAGAGATGCGAGAGTATTTGAGGTAACAGGAACAGACTTTGCAGACCTCTTTTCTTAAAGGGAGGAGAGAAAGCCTGGAATTGTATGTTTACTTGTGCGGTGTACCGAGCTATCCACTTGGAAGTAGTGCCATCGCTTTCAACAGTAGCCTCTATGAGAGCTTTTCGAAGAATTATTGCTCGACGTGGTAGGCCTTCTCTTAGGTAGAGCGACAATGGCACTAGTTTTAAAGGATTTGATAATGCAAATAGAAAATTACTAGGCAATATGCCATTGAAAGAATAGAGTGGCGGTTTAATCCGCCCATAGCTTCGTTTGATAGGGAACGTTTGATAGGAATATTGAAGACGCTACTTAGGAAGATGCTGGGAAGGGCTTGTCTTACTCAGGAAAAATTGGAGACCACAATATGTACTGTGAAGCTCTAATCAATTCTCGCCCAATAACCTATATGTCAGAAGATAATGAGACGCTCGTTCCAATATCACCGTGGATGTTTCTCCAAGAAACTCAAGAAGAAGGAGTTCCCGACTTGGACTTGATGGATTCCAGTAGCTTCAATAAGAGATGAACTATTTGAATAACGTGAGGAAGAAAATAAGAGAGCGCTTTAGGAGTGATTATCTTGGACATCTTTCACCATCAGTTAAAGAAGGTAAGAGTTCTAGAGAACCGAGAATTGGAGAAGTCGTACTAATAGGCGCAGATAACCACAAGAAGTTGGAATGGCCATTGGCCGTGGTAGAAAAGATCATTGCTGGTCGAGACGGTAGATGTCGGCTTGTTGAACTACGATCCGCTGAGGGTAAGCTGCACCGTCCTGTCCAGAGAATATTCCCTTTGGAAATATTTTCCGTGACAATGCGAAGTGAGGTTCCTGACCAGAGCGGAAAGGATTTGTCAGATGGGATATGACCCAATGAGTCTAACGAAGAGCAAATTCTGAAGAAGACGAAGTGCGGAAGAGTCGTGAGGCTACCGCAGAAATTTCTGTAAATCTTTGTTGAAACGCTCCTGCGTTTGAAGGTGGGAGTATGTTGAGAATTATAGCCGCTATCGATGTATGTTTATGTTCGATTTGTTAATGTTTGGAAAAAAGAATATTCATTATTTAAAAAAGTCACATGATTTCGCGGCTCGTGTTTTTTTTACGTTCTTACTGTCATCCTTGTTTTTTATCTCTTATTCCTAGTAACAGGAAGTATTGTAATCGTGTCAAATTTTCGATATCGTTTAAGGGTATTCCCGAAAATTCATTCTCTTATTCCTAGTAACAGGAAGTATTGTAATCGTGTCAAATTTTCGATATCGTTTAAGGGTATTCCCGAAAATTCATTTAAGGGTAGTTATGGGGAAGGGGTGGGGTTAGGTTTTCATCTAAAGTGCTATTTCAGTTTATTAAACAATTCTATCATCTAAAAATAATGTTAATTAGAATTGAATATGTTCTTGAAATTCCGAGTTTCAAAAAATCGGATAACCGGAAGTGCGTTTATATTACCACTTTACTAAATGATTTTTTCACTTTTTCGCGATTTTCTCAAAAATAGCTCCGACGATTTTCTTGAAACTTGTTATATAATCTAAACATAATCTACAACTTTTATTTAAAACATTTCTCTGGGAAAATTCATTTAGTGCACTTTTGGAGGAGGGGTGGGATTATGTTTTTCTCTAAAGTGCTATCATAGTTGATTATACAATTCTACCATCCAAACAGAATTAATTAGAAATGAATAGATGGCTAAAATTCTGAATTTCAAGAAAATTAGTAAACCCAAGTGCGCTTTTACTGACAGTTTTTTTTAGTTTTCGACGAATTTCATTAAATTTGGTACACAAACTATAAAATTTGTCAATTATAATTTTGAGAATTGGAGTAAGAGAAAGTTGTGTGAGTGTTTCACACCAGATTTTTGTGTTTTACTAATCTATATGTGCCCAATGTTTTGGTTCACTTAATGTGCATAGTTGTATTGTTAAATTGAGAATAAATTGTGCTTTTCCTGGACTGTATATTTATATATGATTATTTTTTTGAGAACCCCAACAAGTATCGTATCACATACTTTTTTAAAAATGTGTAGTAGCAAGTGGCAAACATTCTTTGAGAAAAAATTAAATATAAATTTCCATATTAGCAATCTTTTCCTTAGGCACCAAATATTATAAGAGGAGAATTTCTTAGCAAATACGTTTAGACCTTGAAGGTTAAAATACCCAGGAGAGATTACAATAAACATTTTCTTTGTGTACAATTATTTACAGATATTTTAGAATGAAGAAATGTTTATATTCAATAAAAGTAATGCATGAAACTAAACCTACTCGGACAAATAATATACGAAAAACCTGAATGCACTAATAGGTGTTAGTGGTCCTAATTTCTCTTTTCCAAATTAATAAAATTATTTAAAAAAAATCCTAAGGGCAAAAATAACTTAAACATGAATTCGTCTTCTAAAAATAAAAATTGTACTGAATAAAGTCAAATTATACATAACTCTACTCTCTGATTGCTTTAACCTGTCATGTTGAAATTTGAAAACAGTAAAGAGGAGGTAATTAATGATATAATAACCTACAAACACGTGTTTCGGTTTTATAGCAATCAATAGTGGTTACAATTAATTGAACTAATAAATTAACGTTATACAAATCAACACAATGGATATGGGTATCCATACTGAATGTCACGGATACAAAGGTAACTCTCAGTGATTAGGAACCAAATTTTACATCAATATTTGTCACCATTGAATGATACTCATATGCCATGTCTTTTTTTTCTGTAGTTGCACGGATGAAATGCTACGAAAAAAGTGAAACAATTCATTATTTATATATGAAAGAACATTCTGTAAGAGAAATATCTGAAGAAAAGCCACCAGATAGAACGTTGTTTATATTAGGTACTCCTCCTTTTGTAACAGAGGTAAGTACAAATTTAATAATCTTGCGTTAATTAAATTTTCTCCAATTACCATTGTTATCGTCTAAGTTGATTCTTGGACAATTTAAACAGTAGAGTTTAATCTGCAATTCTTTAATCTTTCATGTTTTAACAAAAGTACCAAAACATAGTTAATATAATCGGATATTTAGCCAACACCCACTTCAAGTTTTAATAAATCACACATATTTATTAAATACACTTGAACACATCAACTGCACTTCAACATTTTCTTTTCCAAACTACCATCCTGTTTTTTTTTTTTATTCATTTTTTTTTTTCACAGCCATGCATTCCATCAATTATATGGATAATAATTGCTTACACATTATTAAAGAAAACAAAGTTAATATTTATCTGTCTTTAATTCCAGGACAATTACAAGAGTTTATTTTCCAGATTTGGCTCTGTGGAACAGGTATATTTTCATCCATCTCCTTGTGCTACAGCACCACCCGAAAATGAATCAAAATTCTTTGTAGATTACCCAGAAGTTGTAGTAATTATTATTATTCTACCATAACTAGTTCATATTTTTGTGCTATATTGGATTATTTGCTTAAGTATATACAATATTGTTTTTCCTTTATCCAGGGATATAAAGTTGCTTATATTGTATTTGAAAATGAATGTTCAGTACACAATGTTATGAACTTAGAATCTGAGGAAATATTAATACTTTATTCTAAGGAGAATTCCGAAGTTACTGGAATTGCTAGTAAGTTTTTAAATTTGTTGTAAAAATCATACGGAAATTTTATTTATTCTTGGTGAAATATGCGCAATTTCTTTTTTGTTGCTATGTTGAATTTATTAAACTAGTACTAACTTGAATAATTATAGAAAATCCCTCCAAAACTGATAGAAAATGAATGAAGTAACAAAGTTGGTTTGAAACACTCCCCTAGTATTCCCTAGTATCCCAAAACACGCAGTTGTAATTTGCAAATTTTCTTCACGTTACCCTTTGTTATGTCTTTGTTGAGCACTAAGTTATTTGTGAGACATTGTTTACAAAAAGACTTTATTCATTTAATAGAATACTAGTGCTAAGACAGAATTAATCATAAACGACATTAACATATGTGTATATATTTATTAAACACATGTTCTTATACAGTGCAATCTATACTCATAACACGCTTTTTTTTTAAATTAAAGTTATACACTTCAAAGCAACAAAACTAAGCAATTATTTAAATAATATAGTATGAATCTTGCAAGAGGACTTCTCATTTCGGACTGCTTTATTTGATTTATTTTTAATAATCAGTTTTGGTTTAGCTAGAGTATGGAAACGTTTTTAACATATACCTTGCCTTGATGTTCAATTAAATACATCTAGTACCCTTTGTACCAATTATTTTCCCATTAATCCAGTGACCTTTTCAGCTTGAAATAAACTTCTTCATCTCTGTTCAAAACACTTTACCTTTTGCTTCCCAGATCATAATTATGTTTCATTTTTTGCTGAGCTTCTGCTAAAGACTGTGTGACGCTTAAAACTTGGTAGCGCACATCTAAGTCTTCTGAACATTAATAATTGTGCAGGAGAGGCTGTTCCATCTTTAGGAGTATTCCTTAAATGCAGTAAACCGAGATAGAAGATTTTTCATTATTTTCACACCACTTTCTGCCATTCCATTAGATTTCGGGTAATATGAACTACTCATTATTATGTTCAATTTCCCATTCTGTAGCAAGATATGAATTCTTCTGAGAAAAATAGGGGTACACCATCCGTAATTAGTTTAGAAGGTATGCCATCACGACTGAATATTGATTTAAAATGTGAAATGATACTTCTAGCATTTGTGGAAGAAAGTGTACAAAATTCTATATGTTTAGAATAGTAATCAATCAAAACTAAATAATACTTCGAATTAAAAGTAAAAATATCTGCTGCAACTTTTTCCCAAGGGCGAGTAGGTAACTCCTGAGTTAAAAGTGGTTCTTTTGTATTGTTAGGGCGATACTGCAAACAAATAGAGCAGTTTTCTATCCAGTGCTTAATATGCATGTTCATATGTGGCCAGTATAACACTCCTCGAACTAAATTCTTGGTCCGTTCGGTGCCTAGGTGACCCGTATGAATTAGTGATAATATTATTTATTTTTGACTGGTACGTTCAAATTTTAATTCTAAAGAAAATATCATCTGTGACGTTTATCTCATCACGAAACTCCAATAATGCTTGACTTTATCAGGAACTGATGATTTATCCTTGCCATCCATCAACACAATATTGTTTTAATAGAGTCAATGCGTCAGTTGAAGTGGCTTCTTTAATTTCTACTAATATCGAAGGCGAATTGCTAGAGAATTAATAATTAAATTGACATGGACTGTTATTTCGTCATCTAACAGAGTCTGTTTCAGGAAGTGGTGCTCTAGACAAAGTATCTGCATTGTATAAATTTACCTGGAACAAAAACTATTTTTAAATCGTAAGGTTGTAGTTGCAATAGCATGCGCTGTAAACGAGCTGGAACTGAACTTAAAGACTTTTTACTTATTGTGATCAGAGGAGAATGATCGGTTTCAACTGTTATTGACTGACCATAAATATACTGTCTGAATCTAGTATATTCAAATACAACGGCATATAATTCTTTTTCTATTTGCACATAGGACTGTTGACATGAAGTTAGAGTCCTGGATGCATAGGCTACAGGCTTGCCTTCTTGAAGAAGTGCTGCACCACTGCAAATTTTGAACTGTCATGACAACAGGTTTATTATTATCAAACTAAGAGAGCACTGGTGCGTGTGTAACTAAAACCTTTAAATTATTAAATTCTTTTTGATGCTCTTCTTCCCATTTCCAGACTACATCTTTTTTAACTAATTCTCGTAATTGTACAGTTTGGTTTGCCAAATTAGTATAAAACTTGCAAAAGAATTTACCATGCCTAGAAATCTCTGTAAAGCTTTGACGTCTTTAGGAGTAGGCATTTCATTGATTGCTCTTATTTTGGAAGCATCCGGAAACGTTCCTTCTTTGGAAAAAATATACCCCATATATTTTATTTGAGTAAGACAAAATTGAAATTTTGATCGATTTTAATTTTATATTTCTTTCATTAACCCTTCCAAAAACTGATTCTATTCTTTCATCATGTTCCGCTTTATCTTTGCCATAAATAAGAATATCGTCTAAAAACATACATACACCAGGTAAGTATCCAAACGATTCCGTCATTAGTCTATAAAAAATTCCAGGTGCCACGCTTATACCTAAAGGTAATCTTAGGAATTTATATCTGCCAAAAGGGGTGTTAAACGTTAATAAATCAGTGCTATCTTCATGGATAGGTTCGATCCAGATCCCTGAGCTAGCGTTTTATGCAGAAAATACAGCAGCTCCTTTCAGTTGTGTTCTTATAGTCTCAAGCGTTGGTAGCTGGTATGTGATCTTTGTAAAGCATTGTTTAAATTTCGGGGATCAATACAAATACGTTGATTGCCCGATTTTTTTTTTCTACCACAACCATTGAATTTACCCATTCTGTAGGCCAAGTTACCTTAGAAACAACTTCTTCTCTTTCCATTTTTTCCAATTCCTGTATTCAAACTTAAGAATACAGTTTGAAAGGTAGTTTACGTGGAGGATCTATTATAGTTTATAATCAGGCTTTGAAGTTAACTTATAAGTGGTGGCTAGACATCCTCAAAGCTGATAGACAAACCCTCAAAGATATGCTGATATTTATTCAGTAATGCATTATTTTGACTTCTTAATAACTGTTATGCTTGTCTAAATTGAGAGCTAAAATTTTGTTAAGGAACCCAAATTTTTCACATACTCTCAGACCTAAAATTGTTGAAACAAAATATCACTTACAGTGTTATTTATGATGCAAGGAAGAACTGCAGTACCAATGACTGGAATTTCTGTGCCGCAAAAAGAAGTTATTTTAATGTTGCAGGTTTTAATTATATTACCTTTAAAATTTAAGTCCTTAAATTGAGAAGTACTCATGCAATTCACTTGAGCGCCTGTATCTAAATAACATAAAATTAATTTGTTACAAATAATCATGTTTGTAGTCCCATTTCCAGTGAAATGGCATTTTTAAGTAGAGAAATTTTAGAATTTAATTTTCAAACAAAAAGGTTATCACTGCTATCGGAATTACTACTGGTACAATTAGAATTTATATCGACTTGTTCATTAAAATCAATAGATTTAATTGAAAGACACATTTTGGCAAAATGGTTTCGTTTCTGTCACTTTGAGCATACAGTACCAACAGCCGGATGTATTTGTCCACATCTTGAACAGATTTGTTGTTTGGGAATCAATTCACCAGACCTTAAGAGTAATGGTTGATGTGACTGACTTCGTGAATTAGAACTGTACCTTTGCGAATGAACTGGAGACTGCCGAACACTATGGCGATTTTTAATTTTTTCACAGCTTTCAGAGTTTTTATTGACTTTAAAAATTTGTGTCATGTCGTTGTGTTCATCAATTGCCTGGGCTTGACGATGTGTAAGTTCCATTGATCTACATATATATTTATTGTCTTCTCTAAATCAAGATTGTTTTCTTGAAGTAGTCTTTCTTTAATATTATGACGACATTTATCAAGTCCACAGATTAATAAATGTTTTATTAGACTTTCACTAACTATGCCTAAGGATTGGAACAAAACGATTATATGTCCCATTCATAAAAAAGGGGACATCCTGGATTGCAAAAATTATCGAGGGATATCACTACTTCCCAGTATCTATAAAATCCCATCAGGCATACTATGCAGAAGACTGCTTCCATATGCTGAGAGAGGTATAGGACAATACCAAGCTGGCTTTTGCAGGAATAAATCAACGAGTGATCAAATCTCTACACTCAGGCTTATCCTGGAGAAGGCTAGAGAATTTAAGTTAAAGCTACATATCTTATTCATTGATTACAAAGCAGCCTACACAGTCTGAACAGGGAAGCGCTATACGAAGCTCTGTTGGATCTAGGAATTCCACCAAATCTAGTTCGCCTAGTAAAAATGACCATGACCGAGGTCCAATGTGCAATAAGGGTGCAGTCTAGCCTCAGTGAATTCTTTATGACGTACAAGGGTGTTCGTTCGACAAGGTGATGGATTGGCTTGTATAACGTTCAATTTCGGTTAAAAGGCTATAAGAAAAGCTGATATCCAGGCTAGCAATAATATATTTAATAGGACAGTTCAATTGCTAGCATACGCAGACGACGTTGCTCTGTTGGGCAGGTCCTTCGAAGTAAGACTGAGGCCTTTGTAAAATTAGAGGGCACTGCGAGAGAAATTGGGCTTGAAGTAAATCATCAGAAGACAAGATACCTATGTACAGAGTCTGGCGGTGAGGGGCAGGGAGAGATGATAACTGTTGGGGAATATCGTTTTGAGTGGGTGAGGGATTTTATGTACCTCGGTACTCAAATAAATGCCGAAAACAGTGTGCCGGAGGAAATAAAGCGTAGAATCCTCCTTGCCAACAGATGCTACCATGGACTGCACAGATACCTTAAAAGTCGAAACTTATCTAGATCTACGAAGACGATGATCTACAAAACACTTACGTCCGGTCCTAACATATGCCTCAGAATGTTGGATATTGAGGAAGGCGGATGAGATCACCCTTTGCACTTTTGAAAGAAAAGTCCTTCGGAAAATTTATGGAGCCAACCTAGATGGTCAGTCATGGAGGCGAAGGATAAATGATGAATTGAAGGCCATCTATAAAGAGGCAGACATAGTGAGCCTCATCAAATTGGGTAGACTGCGTTGGGCTGGACATATTGCCAGGATGGACCCTAGCCAATCTCCTCGTAGCGTGCTAGATGAACGTGTTTATGCAACACGCAGGAAAGGAAGGCCGAAATTAGGTTGGTTGGATGGCGTCAATGAGGTTGCACGAACCCTGCTTGGAGTGCGTAGCTGGAGAATGGCAGCGCAAGATAGAGAAGATGGAGAAGTTTGTTGGTGGAGGCCAAGACCTGCGCTAGCGGGTTGTAAAACCATTAAATAATAATACACTTTCCATAAGGCCTTCTAAATCATATGATAAACTTAAATTTTTTAGAGCTGTGACAAAATCTTCAATACTTTCACCTAGTCTCTGACGCCTTGTGAGAAAACGATGTCTTTCAACAGTTACATTTTTTGTAGGTGTAAAATGGCTAGTAAATAATTCTATAAGTTCATCAAAAGTAATTTTGTCTGCATCATTATCAAATGAATTAAACACTGTCATTGCCTGTTGACCAATTAATGACAGAAGTAGAGCTACTTTTCTTTGAACACTAACTTCATAGAGGCCATAGTGACTAAATATAATTTTAATTGTTTTAATCATGTAGACCAATTATTGCTTACATTTACGACTCCATCAGTTTCAACTGGCAAAATATTTGGTTGAAGATTAATTGTAATATTTACCATATTTGTTTTCTCCTTCATGTGTTTTTTACTTTACAACTTGACTTTTTGACGTTTTCGGCATTTAATTAATTTCACTTTGTAAACTGACTCACAACCTGACACCATGTTATGTCTTTGATGAGCACTAAGTTATTTGTGAGACATTATTTACAAAAAGACTTTATTCATTTAATGGAATACAAGTGCTAAGACAGAACTAATTATAATCATATGTGTGTGTGTGTGTGTGTGTGTGTGTGTGTATTATAACATGTGTATATATTGTATTGAACGTTTTTATACAGTGCAATCTATACTCATTATAGCACCCTTAACATTATAAAAGTGAAAGAATCAATCAGCTTATCTTTTCCTGGAAAGTTCCAAATAAAAGTGATAGCATGTCTGTAAATCACTTGACAGTGTCTGCCTGAATCGTTTATGTGTAGGAAAGTTGTTCTTGCGATTTTTTGTTTTTTGAATTATGCAGTTATCCGTAGTAAGACAAAATAGGGAGAGAAAGAATATCTTTATTTTTTCCTTCTGTAAATTAAACTTAAAGCTTTCAGATAAAGAAGCTGAACTTATATATTGCAATCAATATTGTGTATCAATTCCATTTTTTCTTTTCCATGGAATTGGTAGTTCATAATAGTTGATTTATATATGGAGGATGACTAAGTTCTCGATTGCTACATTTCGCCCTTAAGTATCCTAGAAAACAACATGAAATTGTTTTTATAAATGAAAAAATACAACTAAAATATGTGCCACTGGATCAGGAACCCAATGCTGCACTATCTAAACTTCTCTAAGACTTTCTAGCTATCCCAGAGGAAAAATAAATAGATGGAATCCAGACCAGTTCTAATCTAGGTAAGATTCATATCATCTCCTACAAATCAGACAATAATCTTAAGGGGATAGACAGCCTGCATCGACCATTCGACAGAAAATCAAGACTCTGACCTTTTCCATAATCCTGAGAGATGTTACAAGTATATAGTGGTTTCTCTTGTTCTCATAAGCTCTATTATAATTATCCAAGGAGAAGCCCCATAATGTGGATGCCCCCCTAAACCAATAACCAATAGAACCAATAACTGGAGAAGTCTGTAAAAGATACAGCCCCCTCCACTATCAGCCCTATTCCTATTCCCATTTGAAAGTAAGTATTTGTTATTATCCTTTTCTAATTTTTTCCAGAGTGGTGTAAAGAATATAACTCCAAATTAATGGAAGTTGAAGAACTACAGAAAGATATCGATGAGTTTATTGCTGAATATGATAAAAAGGAAGAAAAGCAAGCAAAAAAAGAAAAAGAGGAAATGGAGCCAGATGAAGAAGGATGGATTAAAGTTACAAAGAAGTTAGTAAAGCTATAGTGATTATCGATTAGTGATGTCTTCTTTTGAACTATAATTAATGAATTAATTATTTTTAGGGGTCGTAGACCAGGGTTTGCTCGTAAAGAAAGTGTTCACAATCGAATAATGAAAAAAGAGGATGAAAAGAAAAAGAAGAAACAATTACTTAATTTTTATAGATTTCAGATTAGAGAATCTAAAATGAATCGTAAGTTTATATAAAAAAATAATTATCGACTTCTTTTTTAATAATATAATTAAAATAGTATAGTATAATTTTTGAATATTATATTAATAACATTTTGAAGGGTAAGGAATAGCTAAGTGGTTAGCGTACTGGACTCCCACCGGAAGACCCGGGTTCGAGTCCAGCTGTGCTACTCTTAGATTTTTTTCTTCCTAGGAGCCTCTACAGCTAACTGTCCGGTGATGGACAGTGTTGTCTGCAACGAGAGAACACTTTCCGGAGGCCGGCAGTGCACTGAGAAGGCTCCGGGCGCCAATGACCATAGATGTTGACGCGCCTTAAATTACAAAAAAAAAAAAATAACATTTTGTCTTTCTGTTATAGAACTTGTAAAACTAAGAGAAAAATTTGAGGAAGATAAGCAGAAAATCGCTTTACTGAAACAGTCTAGGAAATTTAGGCCATTTTAAATGATATAAATTAAAAAAAAAAATCAATATATTTACTTTTCAGAGCTTAGTTTGTATATATTGCACATATGTTGTAAATAAATTATTTTTACACACACATGTTTCTATAGTTAACAACTTCATGTAAATTACTTCTCACTAGGTGCCCCATCTCTGAAAAAGTGTTTTTTGTTAAAATAAAATTTTGCACCAAAGAAAACAAAATGAATTAAATAATGTGTACTATTACTTGACCAGGCTACAGTGAGACGGGCGTGGATAGGTTGAGCATTTTAGAAGAAAAGAAAAAGAAAACCAGTGCAAAACTCTAAAGGAAAAAGGACGCCATGCTGTTTTTGGGAGGAGGTTTCTTAGGGAAGAGAACGAAAATAGCGAAAAACTCGAGGATGTAGTATGAGGAGGGGGCAGAGGAAAATCGGAGGTGAGAACCGAATTGCCGACGAACTGCCAGGGTTAGGTTCAATTCACTGGAGAGGTAAAATTCACCGGTCATAGAAATCATACCTTGAAATAATTAAAATAAGAATAAACTAACAATTATACAGGAAATAATAAATATAGTAAAGTAATGCTTATTTTGTCAGACAAGCTAAACGTCCAACTACCAAAATTGAATAATACATAAATGAACAGCATATTCATATACCAAAGGGCGCAGCAAGCTCAAACTTGATATTATTCAGTTCTACTGACAAAAAAGTTACTGTCAAAATCTTCAAATTTTAAAGAAAATCATTGAATCAAGAAAATTGCGCAAGCTGAAAAAAAAAGGTCTGGAGTGTGCAATTCTCAATATGCAAATATCACTTGTGCTCGACAAATTTTCTTAAAAGTTGAAGTTCTATTACAAGATTAGTTACTGGTGTAGGCCTCAGTCGTTCTACTGACAACTATTCACACACAGCAATCTTGCAGAATATTCAAAATAATTATATTTATAAGTTAATTACTCGTTTTTTTTTTTTAACCAAGACGTGTACACAACTTTATATCACATTAACAAAGTCACACAGTTTAACTCTCTCAACCTAATAAAGATTATCTGATAAAGGAATATTTGAACAGTTAATACAAAAGTATCCAGTGATCTCAGTTCAGGCTAATAAACAAAACATACGAACCACCAGTACCAAACCCTCTTCGCGCAGGAATTTTGGAAAATGACAACAAAGGAAGAGCAATATTTCAGCTTACATGTCTCTGGGAGTCACAGTTGAGCCCAGACGATAGACCACAGTGCACACATTTCAATATGGCCACACCAAAAACTACGTCGACTTGACCATAAATGTGTAAAATATGCGGGCGCTCATCAATCAACTAGAAGACTAGAAGACGAATTATCGCAGAACTACCACAAGGGGCAATCATGAGTCCTATCCTTTTCAATCTCTACTGTCGGACATACCTACTTCAGCGAATCAAGCTACATATGTGGATTATACCACTGTTAGCCTCATCCAAAACACACATTCACTGACTCACTGCAGCCCTCTGCATCACTGACACAGACATCAATTGACACTATATCAAACTGGTTCCAAAGATGGAAACTTGAAGTTACCCTTGAAAAATGGAAGTAAAAATCTTAGCTCTTTGGAGATTTTGAAATGAAGATCTTTGCCTGCTGACAATAAACAACCAAGAAATACCCTGGAAACAAAAAGATCAAGGGGGACGCTATCTTGGCGCAATTCTAGATACAAGACTCACCTGGAGACTACTCATCAACACGAAACCGCAACAAGCAAGCACCCGACTGAAACAACTATACCCACTTATTAACAGAAACACCCCACTTTCCGAGTTTCCCATAATTTTTTTTTTTAATTTAAGGAGCATTCAACATGTCGGGTCATTTGCGCCCGGAGCCTTCTCAGTGCACTGCCATTGTCCGACAGTGTTCTCACGTTACAGACAACACTGCCCATCACCAGAGAGTGGTAGAGGCTCCTAAAAAAGAAAAAATCTAAGGGCAGCATGGCTGAACGCGAACTCGGGATCTCAAAGGATTTTAACGGTATAAATATTGTCAATTCTTTAGATTATTTCTATATACAATTATTTAGATTTTTCTTTATGCGAGGGATATTCTCTTTTATTTTTATTTTAAATTAGTATTTACTGATTTATTTATTGTTAACTTTTATGTAACTCTTGTAAATTAAGATTTTAATGAATTTTAGTGATGTTATTGAATTTTCTAAATTAAAGCACCATTCACATATACCAAGACGTAGCGTGTCCAGCAAGACCCAGCGAAGACACACAAAAAATTATTTCATAGTTATCTTGTGAGTATTCACTTCTACTGGAATTGAATGTAACGTGTACGTACAGACTCACGCCAGCAACGACCAGTATTGTTGTAAAGAATATTTGAACTGTGCTGGCGCTTGTCTGTAACATTGGCACGTTTGTATTATTTTGTCTGAGCTGGTGCGGGTCTGTGTTGTTCGTGAATATTTTTCATTTTGATATTTTCATAATCCATAGTGATGAATAATGAAAAATTAATCGAATTGATTCGAGGATATTTCTTCTTATGTGACTTAAGTGATCGCAGATATAGTGGCAGCCAAAGAAAAGATTCCGCGTGGAAGGAGATATCAAAAAAACTACTAGTGCAAGGTAAGTACGAAGTATTTATTGTAATAATATTATTTGTTTACATTGTCCGTTCGAAGCTAGTTTGCTCTGACTTCAAAGGCGGCAGATTGACTATATCTTCCTTTTCTTGGTATGTTTCTCAAATTCCTAACGGCTGTATTTTCAATTGTATGGACAGGGTTATCATTTATGAAGTTGTGCAGGATACACTTTGTCAATATTACTTTATCTACATTTTCGGATAAAGTAATGTAAACTCCCTCCTTCAAAAGTGCACTTAAATGAATTTTCCCAGAGAAATGTTTTAATTAAAAGTTGTAGCTCTTTGTATGTGTAGTTTATGGAATATAGTGTATGGAAGTTTCAAGAAAATCGTCGAAGCCATTTTTGAGAAAATCGCGAAAAAGTGAAAAAAAATCATTTAGTAAAGTGTTAAAACAAACGCACTTCCGGTTATCCGATTTTTTGAAACTTGGCATTTCAACATATTCGATTCTAATTAACATTATTAGATGATAGAATTGTTTAGTAAACTGAAATAGCAGTTAAGATGAAAACCTAACCCCACCCCTCTCCCAGAAGTGCCCTTAAATGAATTTTCCCGGAGAAATGTTACAAATAAAATGTAGCCCTTGTATGTGTAGTTGATGTTCCAAGTTTGAACCAAATCGTCGGAGCCCTTTTGGAAAAGAGAAAAATGCAAAAAAAGTTAAAAAAAAAAACAACTAGTAAAGTGGTACTTCCGGTTGAGGAATTTTGACAGGTGAGCCACCGTCAGATGCCATGGTGATACCTAAACGGAATATCAAGTTTCAACTTTCTATGTTTTTCGTTTTTGAGCTATGCTGTTCACATACACACACACAGGCCATTTGCTAAAAACCACTTTTTTTGGACTCAGGGGATGGATATTTCCGGTGAAAACTCGATATCGAAAATTTGACACGATTCCAATACTTCCTCTTACTAGGAGTAAGAGAAAGTAACTCTAGTTAAAAAACTATGGTATGACTGGGATTGTTATTGTTTTAAAAAAGAAGTTAAAAAAATGTTTAGGCTGGTAAGAAAATGTAATTATTATAGTATTAATTAGTTAAATCAATATTTAGCTAAGAAAAAATGTTACAGAATCATGTTAAAACAATCCATTTATGAAAGCGATATCAATAACTATTTCTAACTGTAAAGATATGCTCTCTTTTTAGCAAACTGTAAAAAAATTAAGAAAATGTGATTATAATAATTTGTTCCAGTTTATTGAGGAGACTTTTTTGAAAGAAATATACTCAATAAAAATGAAAAGTTCAATGTACTTTGATGTTTGTCATCCTTATCTTGATAATACTATTATCCCGCAAGAAATAATTTAATCACTAAATAAATGCAAAGCTAATAAGTCGCCGGGTGATGGCGGAGTGAATTACGATTTTAATCAAAATCTTCCTAATAAATGGCTTCTTTATCTAGAGGTTATGTTTAACACAATTATTGGAAATGAAAATATTCCTAATAGCTGGTCTAAAATAATTATGTTTATGTTACATGAGAAAGGTGAAGACACAATCCGTTAAACTATAAAGGAATAAGGCTCGTTAATAATATTGTGAAAATTTGTACACAAATAATTTTATCGAGATTAGAAAAATGGTCTGAAGAGTACCATGTTTTAACTGAGAGTCAATCGGGTTTTCATAAAAATAGAGGCTGCATTGATAATGTTTTTACATTTGATTCTGTGATCCAAATGCAAGTTGGAATTAAAAAGAAACCCCTACATGCTCTGTTCGTAGATTTCGAACGAGCTTTCGATTTATTGAATCATGAATGCCTGTGGTATAAGTTAAGAAACCTAGGTGTCTACGGGAAAATGCTTAGATTTATTAAGAAATTGTATGAATTTGCTACTATTAAAATTAAATGTGGCTTCAAAGTTACGTCAGAATTTAATTTGACTTAAGGTATTATTCAGGGTGAAATTTTATCCCCATGGGCGTTTAACCACTACATTAGTGATATAGAAATTTATTGTATTAGCCAAGGTGTGAATACTATTAGAATTAATAAACATGAAGATATGCAGATGATCTGACGATATTTGCTGATTGTTATACAGATTTAAATGATAAATTACAAATTTTAGATAAATACTGTGCTAAAAATTTTTTAATAGTAAATGTTAAAAAAACTAAAATTATGAAATTTAATTTGAGTGGCAAACAACCTATATTAACAAGATCTTTTATTTATAGAGGTGGACCGATTGAAATTGTCCAAAATTATGTTTTCTTAATGTAACTTTTTCAAAACTTTGTCATCAATTAGCAAAACCAACGTGGCTACGGACAGTGCTTTTGATATTCTTAGCAAAGGAAAGTCTAAGTCTTGGAGTACAAGAATATATTTGTTTAAATCAATTATTGGTAACAGTCTGCTGTATGCTTCCCCAGTATGGGCATTAAGATATTTAAATGATATTGTTGCAGTTCAATTACGGTTATTCAAGAGGTTCTTATGCCTTTCAAAGAATACTGTTAACCACTTGCTAAGACTTGAAACTAGAGAATTACATATGAGTTTTTCTGTTTTACAACAGACTTTAAATTGGATAAAAAAAATTGAATCTATGGAAGAACACAGGTTTCTTAAAATTTGTTTTAATCAGTTAATTGAGTATGAATAAAAAAGTAATAATAAGAAAAACTGTACAACTGGTTTTCTCAGGTTAAAAATAAAATTTCTAAAAAATGTATCGATAATTTAGAGAATTTAACGGTTCTTTTACTAAACAGGAACAACTTTAAAAATATTTTAAATTAATTCCAATTTTCATTAATAGCAGCTGATGTGGACCGTTTGTTTAAATCAAGTTATCACGACAGTTATTATTATTATTATTATTACAAATGAGCAAACGGCAAAGTCGGTAATATCTCGCAGGATAGTACACAATAGCTTGGTTACAGGAGGTTAACAAAATTAAAAAGTAGAAACCATTAAGTACTTTAATTAACGAAAGTAGAATGCATTGCACAACAAGTAAAATAAAGAAAAAAGTAATGCATGTACTTCACAGATGAGAGACCATATCGAGACGGCCAATTCCAAAAGTGGGCGAACATATGTAGTGTAGACTCTTCTCAGGTTGTCTGGGCTGTTGTCAGGAAAAGACTTTCTTATAATGTACATTAAACTACTGCATTTTTTAACTGCTTCAGTCACTTGCTTGCCCCACTTTAGATCGTTGGAAACCAACACTCCGAGGTCCATGATTTCTTCAGCAGGTGAAAGAGTACTTCATTTATGCAGTAAAGGTGACATGGATTATTATGACCCAGGTGTAATATTGCACATTTACTTGTGTTGACTTGTAAAAACCGCAGACTGCACCAAAGCTCAAGTCTTACTAAATCCTGCTTAATTGTTTTGTCATCTGTCAGAGGGTTGTTAAAAAACTTACAATCATCTGCATAGTATTCGGAGTGTGAAAGAAAGGTGAGAGCTGAAATATAGGTAATAAATAACAGCGGTCCCAAAACAGAACCTTGTGGAACTCCACTAAGTACATCCATAGAAGCAGATAACACACCGTCAACTCTCACTCTCACTTGAAACGTACGTCCCGATAAAGAGTCGGCTACCCATAACAGAATATTATTTCTTATACCAAGATGTTCAAGTTTGTACAAGAGAAATCTGTGTGAACAGAATCGAAAGCAGCCATAAAATCTATGTAAATAACATCCACGGATCTGTGATCATCCACTGCTTTGGTCCAGATGCCGACAGATTTCAGCAAATTATTGAGGACAGATCTACCAGGTAGAAATCCATGCTGATTATCTGGGATGACACTATTTTCTAAAAAAAAAATACGTAAGTTTGGAAGTTATTATCTTTTCAAGTACTTTACACAACATACTTGTCAATGAGGCTGGCCTATAATAGCAGGGTCCATTCTGTCACCTTTTTTAAAGATGGGTACAACTACAGCAATCTTCCATTCGTCCGGTAGAGAATGTTGATTAATTGAGATTCTAAATATTTTTAATAATGGTTTACAAAGTGATTCTGCACATTTCTGAAGAAATAATGGAGAGATGCCATCGAATCCAGGACTACCAGATGGATTTAAACTGTTGATAGCCTGTTTAATGTCTTCTTCTATCAGGCAGATATCTTCAAAGGATTGGTTATTTCTAGTAAGAGACAATAAAGGTGGAAAATTATTAATTCCACCAGATGGTACAAAGTTTTTATAAAATTGGTCTGCTAGCAAGCTAGCATTACTGAAGGGATACATCTGCATCCTTTAGTGTATTATTTTTGGTTTCCCCTGAAGTTGACTGTTTATATGATTGAAAAATGCTTTAGAGTTATAACTAAGGAGTTATATACACGCTTAAAGATTTTCTTACTTATCAACAATATCTAGAATTAAATGTTTCTTTGAAATTTATTAAATTTTTTGCAGAATTTAGATTTTGTAATAATTATTTTATGAAATTTAATATTAACAATATAATGTATAAAATAGACCTCACAAAAACATGCATGTTGTGTAATCTTAACGAGAAAGAAGATCTCACGCTATTGTACGAGTATTAAATTGTTCTTTGTATAATAATATAAGATCTATAATGAACATAAATTGTAATGATTCACCTCAACAAATTGTATTTAACCTTAAAAATAATCAATCTGAAGCAAATATAAACTATATAAATATTTTTCTACCAATTTAAAAGCTCGTTCTACCGTATTAAATGATTAAATGTTAAAAAAAAATGAAAAAAAGAGGAAAAAAGAGGAATTTTGTTGTTTGTTTACATATTTATTTTTTATAAGAAGAGTATTTGTTTTTATTTTATTTATTTATTTACTAGTTTATAAGGATAGTTTACAAACAACTCACTTGCAACAAGCAGTATGCTTCATACAATAAATATCTATCTACTTTTGCCTCACTCATTCTCACATATTCTTTTTAGTACTCACTCTCTCTCTTTTTCTGACTAATCGCTGCAAAACATATTTTTTCTGCTCAAAGCACCACAAAATATGTATTTCTGGTAAAAACTCAAATTTGAAAATTTGGTGCCGTTGCAGTCAATAAGATAGTTCAAACAATAAGATGTTGTTTCAGAAATTCTATTTCTAATATAAATATTGGAATTATTCACAGTATATCTTCAAGTACCATTTTTTCTTCCTAGATACAGAGGTATCTAGGACCATTTTTTCAAGTACCATTTTTTCTTCCTAGATACAGAGTGTAAGAGTACACTCACTTTTCGGTAATGGACAGTGTTATCTGTAACGATAAAACACGTCCGGAGGCCGGCAGTGCACTGAGAAGTCTCCGATCTTTGGTGTAGCTATACGGCCCAGAGGAGCTTGGTCCCTCCCCATACACAATAAAAAAAAATTACCCTTACGGTAATTGTATGGGGGTTAGCTAAGCCTAGTAAGCCTATTCTAGCGAGACCCTATATTGTGGCACACTCTTATGCATGTGTGTTTGTATATAACATGTGTCGTACTAAAAAATAGGTAGGAATATGAAGGTGAAAAGTGTGACTATCGGAGATCTGCAATGACCTAAGCAAGAAATAATAGAGTTGTCCTCTTTTGGGTGGCAGGGAATGTTGAGATAGACGGTAATGTGATGGCTGACACTCTGGCAACAGAAGGCACAACAATATCCTTACCTGCCGGCATACTTTTCTGGATAAGCAACCAGTCTTTAACAAGAAAAGCTCAGAATTTCAGGAGGAAGTCAAAAGAGCATTGCTCTGCAGAACCTAAAACTCTTGAATATTGTACAACCTAAAACAAATGAATCCCTTGCGGAAATACAAAAAAGAAATTATGTTGAGTTAATTGCTGAACTTAATAAATACTTTAAGTCTGATACAATTTCACTTTTTGAACATAGTATTTTTCAAGAATGATTCAAGAACCTGACGACACTATTCCTTAATATGTTGCTCATTTAAGATGACAAGCAAACTTATGCGATTTTGGATTGGTGTATGATGAAAGAATAAAAGAGCAATTATGTGCAACAAGTTCTTCTTTAGATTTGAGAAAAGAATTTTAATCTAAGGTTCCCGCTAATACAGCAGAGGCCGTTAAGATAGCTAAACAAGGGAGTGTCACTACTTCTCACAATCAAAAGCAATGGCAACACATTCAGCGATAGTGAACTCTTGTTCACCGATCAGATTGAATACTAAGGTAAATAGTAGCGTGTCAGTGAAAATAACGGTACATATTATCGCTGTGGAGATTATGGTCATTTTAGTAAGAATACTAACTGCCCAGCAATTAGTAAATTTTTCAATAAATGCAAATTGATAGGACATTTTTCTAAGTGTTGTAAGACTACAATAAAAGCAGCAGACAAACAAAGTAGCAATAAAAAGCAACATTCAGGCAGGGCAAAGGTGAGTGTTGAGGATTGAAGTGTATAGATTGTTTTTAGGTTGGCTATTCGCCGGCTTTTCTTACTTGTGTATTTCTCTATGTAAGGTTACTATTGAGGTAATAAAGTGCTAAAGATTGTCTATGTTTAATAACTGTGTTTTGTTCTTATTATATAAAAATTATTCTGATTCCATTGCTCCTTTTGTCCAGCAAATATAGAATTTTCCTAACACTGAGAACATTGTTCGAAATAGTGAAGAATCTTCAGATTCATGTTTTAATATTAGAAACGGAAGTGATGATAATGTGAATATACCTACTTTATTTGGAGGAGTGCATCTTATGATGGATATTGATTCGGGGCGAATTGTTCAGTAATCGATAAGGTAACTCTTGAATATTTATTAAAAGAAAATGTTAAATTTGATAAATTAGAATATTTATAGGCTAATTACAGGCTAATATTTATAGGCTGCAAAAATTACAGGCTATATTCAGGGAAAAGATTCAATTGTAAGAGAGGAAGTCTATGTTATTAAGGAGAAAGTTGTACCTTTATTAGGAAACTGGTGTTCGAAAACTTTGGAGTCTTAAAGGTTTTAACATTAATGAGATGGGGCATACAAGTCAGAAAAAGCCAAAATTAAAAAATGCTATAATGCATGCACAATTAGATCCAGCTAAAAAACAATTTGCCACCCGTAAAGAAGAATACCACCCGTCTCATCAATGAAAGCAGAATCCACAATTATTTATCTTTTAAAAAAGAATATAATAGAGAAATGGTAAGGTCCAGTAACTTGGTGCTTTTAGGTGAGACTAGTTTTGGAAGACAATAATGAAATTCGTTTATGCGTTGATTATAGGAGAGCCAACTAAGCTGTTTTAAAGGAGAAAAATACATTACCTTCTATAGAAGATTTTATTTCATAAATGACTGGGAGCAGGTACTTTACCAAATTGGACATCAAAGAAGCCTTCCATCATACTGAATTAGATCCTGCAAGTAGCTGACGGAAGAAGTACTTTAACTTATAGAGGATTAACATCGAATTATTAAAGTATGGAGGGTCAGAGGTGGCTGGGTTGTTGACGAAAATGTTAAATGCTATTTTAGAAGGTAAAGGATACCGAAGGAAATGAAGTTGGGATACTTGACACCCATCTATAAAAAAGGGGACAGGAGACTACACTCTAACTATAGGGGGATTTGTGTGACTAACCCGTGCACAAAGCTGCTGGGAAGAATAGTTAGGAACAGATTGTAGAAAGAATTTCAGAGAGCTGAAGAATAGTGTGGATTCAGCGCAGAGCCGTCCAGCATATTCATGTCTGCAGATTCATTCCACCACTGTGTCGAAAAGTCGATGAAAACTAACAAGAAATCAAAAATCTATGATTTCAATGGCTTTCGAGAAGCGACCTCAATGGCTTCAAAGAAGGTTACAGTTCTTTCGATGCAGCTTAAAGATTTTTATAAATGGAAGAGTTTCATGTTGCTTAAGAAGGTCAAAAGCAACTCATCTGAACCTCCATGACATTGTTAGCATCCAAGCGAAACGTGGACATTTGGTTTTGAGTACAAAAAAGAGTATTATGTTTGGAAGACGCTGGATTTTCTTCAAGTAAAAGTCATGAAAACAGGAAAGATTCCTGCACCTGAGAAGCAAACACAACCAAGGGGAATCTCTACAGAGAGGAAAGGATCTCTACTTCAGTTGTTGAAAGGAAAATCATCTGTTATTCCTGCTAACAGACTAGAATTCTGGCATTCACTTCCTCTAACAGAAAATGAGGGCAGAGAAGATGCTAGTGATGATGGTGATGTGTAAATGTTGATGATAAACTAACGTTATTTTTCTCTGTTTAGTTAATTTCACAATTTTATGATTAAAGTCAAGCAAGAAATTAAATACATAAAATGTGTACATATCTACAATAGCCATACTTGAGAAAATAACCAACTGAAATATTTAAGTTTTTATTTTTTTGATTAATTTATTATCCATTGTTCTTTAAAAATTAAAGACATGTGTGTTATCTGATTGGTATTTTGAATTGCAATAAGCCTATTATTAGTCATTACTTTCTGAGATCAGCCAAAACTTGAATCCATCATGCTTACAATCACAAGCACTGTAATTGTGGTTATGTTAAATTTCGTTTGCTTTATCAATGATCATTTTTTATATTCAATTGTAGCAATAATTGTTAATTTTTAATGGTGTTATTTTTAAAAGCATTTTGGATAAGCTAAGAGTCAATAAATTTGAAAAACAATTAAATACCACAGTTAAAACAGCTGAACTTGTGGTAGAGATTTAACTAACCCATATTCTAAATTATCTTCCCTTTACTAACTATATTTATGGTATCTGCGTAGATACAATATACAGGCCTCGGAAAGTGCACTTACAATAAATTAGCTTAGGAAATTCAAGTGGTTTCATAAACGTTGTTACAAGTAAGTGATTTTTGTATAAGAAAAATTGCTTCTTTTTCATTTTTAACATAAAAAATGGAATCTTCTAAAAATTTTACTATGGAGAAGAATTGGATTGGATTCATTCAACAAGTTCTAACCACACGGCTATGAATTAAACTAAAAACTCAATTTTCCTTACTTCAACATAAATGCAGATACCACAACTGTGCTTAGCAGGGCAGTATTCATTGATCATATGCGCCTGAAATAGAACTGTTAAATCAGAGAACAGGAAAAGTACATATACTCACGGAGGCAGGATTTGAGTTAAATGACCAAAAGTGCGAATATAATCAAAATGATCATCAGAGACATTTTCCGTGGTAGCCTGCTTCATTTTGTGGTCATCGAGCGGTTTCGGGCGTTCGCCCATCCTCAGGATGC